>JAEAOA010000985.1:1457500-1462500 GCA_016746295.1 Potamilus streckersoni | reverse complement strand
AAGACCATAGGTTGGGTCGGAAATCCAGGCACCTTTTCTCATTGGGGCATTTTGTAGTGCATAGTTACGACCACCGAGGGGAAAATAGCAGGCATTGTTCTTGGTGATCTTCATAGCAGGTGGGAGAAATTTATTTAAAAATATTAAGGTATGCCGAAGATTTGCAGAACTTTAAATATAATTGCAACATATTTTATAATAATAATCCGATTAAAACTTTGTAAGAAATTGCTACTGTATTATTATTGCTTTTGCTTTTATATTGACTGTGTCTTCTAAAAATTCATGCTGTGTCTCAAAAAACGATAGAAGCAAAAACGGCAAGTCACTTTATATTCTGTAGACTATACTTACATGGTTTGGTAAACTGGCTACAAAAAAAAAACTATATTCCAAGTATTTGATATTACAAATAGCACGCATTTTAATTAATGGGTCGGAAGTCAGGGTTTTCTACAAAGCAGTTGACATTAAAGTTGTACATACGTCATTTTGTACAAGATAAAAAAATTGTTCATAACAATACACAACTAAATATAATATTACATATGTTCCTATTGTCACATATTTTCCTTGTAAGTATGATCATTTCCTTTTTCTATAATATACATACTGTATATGCAACGGTTACCCGTCTAGACCCGTTTAATACCACAAAGAAAACACACCTCCACACTTGATTTTATCTATACATATATGTGGTAGATAGGACTCGAACAGCCACAGGACAACCGTCTAGACCCGTTACATAAAATAAAGACAACACCATCCACACTTGATTTGACTTGTACATATATATGAAATATACGACTCGTACAGCCACAGGACATTAAGAAGTACAATAATTACATCTTTATATTAAAGACACCTACCTTCTTCCAGCAATGTCTTTAATTCTAATTCCTGGAACTGACTGCTGTTTTTACTGAATACTATATATAGTACGTCTACTGCCGAAGGGCTCGACTAATAGGTATTATCGCCTGGTAAGGTAAATATGCGGCGCATTGTTTGCACTTACTTCAAATGTTAGGATCCTTATTTGCTGTTCTTTGATAATCTGGACTTAGGTGACATTATTTTGTCATAAAATACCTTATATGTAACTATGTGAGAGGCTAATATGTAATATTATAAAAAAATAAATACTTAAATAAATAAATAAATAAAATGGAAAACACAAGTTTATTTTCTTTTGTTTCGATTTGACAATATAACCAAAGGCATTCAAGTGACACCCAAAATTTATCTAAAGAAATCAATAGCACAGTTTCACTTTTAAATAAGGGCGCCTGATGTAAAGAGGCACTTTAAATGTACTAAAGATGCGTATATAAAATTACGTCTTACGCAGACTACATTGACAGATTAAAGGATTAAAAAGGCTTAAAAGGAATTGACAACAGACTGAATATAGTGTGTGTGTGTGAGAGAGAGAGAGAGAGAGAGAGAGAGAGAGAGAGAGAGAGAGAGAGAGAGAGAGAGAGAGAAAGAAAGGAATACTTTTATGACAATTGTATAACAGTGTTTCGTTACCTTTCACTACATCTAACACATTATATCCTATTAACTTCGTTATATTTCATGACTTTTATATTATTTTTCGCTTGCAAAGGGGCGAGATGTCAGTATCATTGTTTGGGGTGTACTTTTATTTACTTTTCGGCCGTGTGTATGTGTGTGTGTGCGTGTGTGTGTGAATTCTTTATTATAACATTTATATGACTCTTAGCATGCACGATATAGCTAGTATTGTGCTATTGTTCTGAGATGTTAAACACGATACATAGGTACACACACATACATATATATATATGTATGTATGTATATATATGTATGTATGTATATATATATATATATATATATATATATATATATATATATATATATATATATATATATATATATATATATATATATATATATATATATATATAATGATTCCCATTAAAGCTTTTTAAGATTTTAGAGATCTCTTTATCGATGATTTGATGCTGGGAAGAAAATTGTCAACTCGAGTATTTAACCAGTTTGTACGAGCAGAGGTCATACTGTATAGAATTGTGAAAACTCACGAGACCCTATCCCATGGTGGATAAGCGTCGTAAATGGAAGCCTGACTGATTTCTTAACCTAAGGTACTCCAATGATAATCTTAGGTATATGTGTTTAGTAATTTGAGGTAAGAATAATTGTTTATAATAGATGTTTGGGTCGGGTTTTGTAGGGTAAAGCGTGAATAGCTAATTTGGACTCAACCGGCGTATTCGTCAATTATGCAGTGTAACGGAAGAAACCCCGTACAAGGGTGCCCTTAGAGTTTCGTGGTGTCTGGTCATTAAAGACACAATAATACTGCATTCAAGAACCTTCTTGCTGACAGCGACTGTTGTCTTGATGTCCTTTTATATGAGGGCAACCTTCAAGCAACAGAGAGAGAGAGAGTTTTACTGTTAATTTCTGCTTCGAATACGCATCGTTCCTGTGTGAATGGAAGTGGAGTATTTATTTCTTACCTATTCATAAAGCGATAATTTGCAATTATTTACCTTTTATGGCTTTGATAACAAAAAAAGATATCATCTGTATACAACGAGTCTTCTGTATACGATATGCAGATAATTTATACTGAAATCAACATAAGACAAGTCTAATATTTAAACATGAAAGATTGTTTTTTTTTAAGAAAGTAGATCACTACGAACACGTTAGCTTTTTTGTACGCACTTAAAGCTGAAGCATTCAGGCATTCACCAACTGGTGCATGGAAATTAGCGTGGAATAGAAACTATGTGATTTATCGAACCAACAAGGGGTAATTAAAATATCGTAATATATTATTTACATTTCATCTAAATCATTATTCCGCTTTAATTAACATTACTGCAGACCATCTCTCTCTCTCTCTCTCTCTCTCTCTCTCTCTCTCTCTCTCTCTCTCTCTCTCTCTCTCTCTCTCTCTCTCTCTCTCTCTCTCTCTCTCTCTCTCTCTCTCTCTCTCTCTCTCTCTCTCCTTGGACGGTTTGACTTAATCATCATTTATAGGTCAAAAGTCATCGTCGTATAACACAAGCGAAAATCCCAATGCTTGTATTTTCATGGATTTTCGCCCGTATCGTTCTTCAATGGTCGAGAAAGAGGCGGGGAGAGAGAGAGAGGGTGTGGGAGGGTTGGTTGGCCGATAGTACTTTTATGGCGCACAAGAACTGTCAGGCTATTTAGCGCCATAAAAAGGCACATTTTGGATCATATAAAAGTAATAAAAGGTTTCGTATCGATTAGCGATATAAAACCAGAGTTGAAAGAAAAACGATAAAATGATGACGGTAAAAAATAAAGCTTCCCGATCAACATGGAGTATAAATGGTGTATGTTAATGAAGACAGATAAAAAAGGCATTTAAAATAAGGGACGGTATATACATTACATAAAACTTCTCAAGGTAACAGCATAAAAGTTATAGCTTAAAATATATGTTAACTTTTTTAAGGATTTCTATAATACAAATCATGTTTATTTTATTAGATAGCTTTTTCATGTCTTGCATTCTAGTACTGATCATGCGTAGGAGAAGAAACATCCAATCACAAAATTCTTCATTGCAAGAAACTCACTCTGGTGGGTCATCTCCTTTTAGTATGAAGGAGAGGGTTATATAAGTATGACCAATTCGAATTCTTGCAATAACTTCCTCCTCCTTACGAATGGTTCTGTAGGAAGGTTACATTCTCCTATGGTTGGCTTGATCGTTTGAAGTTTGTTATTCACTGCATCATTCCATCATACCAGCCATTTCTAACGCAAAGACTCTTTGATGCTAGGTTTAAAATCAGTACTCGGTATTTTCAAATCAGTGGAGGAATATAACCGTTTTATTAGCGCGATCTGCTTTTTCATTACCTTTAATGCCAATATGGCTGTGAAACCAACAGTATACTATATTGTGGGAGCTTCTTAGCTAAGTAGTTTTGAGAAGAATATTGGTTATTAATGGGTTCTCCGTTATCCAGTTCTCTATATTGTAGTGACTTAAATACTGATAGTGAGTCAGAGAAGATGATGCCGTCTAAAATACGCTTTTTTTCGATATATTGCAGAGCATGATCTATTGCTCTGATTTCGGCTGAAAAAAATATTTACCTTTTGGCAAGCGAACTTTAGTTGTATGTTGTCCACTAACGAGGGCTTCAGCAGCCTTTGTCTCATCTTTTGATTCATCTGTATAAATTTTTGTGTAGTTTTCAAAGGGTGAGGAGTTCATGATACGAGTTGTGAAAGATGGAAAGGATTGTCTCCGCTATAGCGGAGTGCATCGCAGGGAGCATACTAAGCAGGGGACCAGACTAGTGATATTACTACTGCGTTGGGAAAACTACCAGGGGTTCCAAGGACGAAGAATCGCGGGGAAAAACATTTACCAGGATATAATTATTGTGGTCCTGGAACTCAACTTGATATTCGACTTGATGAACAAGATCAACCAAGACCAGGGGAATATCCAATAAACGCATTTGATCAAGCATGTCATGTTCATAATTTTGCGTAAAAAAATCGGTGATTTACAGCAACAACGTATTGCAGACGAGAAATAGATTGATGCATTAATTCTATAAAAGATAAATCTCTTAGAGAAAAACTCGATAGTTTTCTAGTGAAATCTGCAACGAAAGTTAAACTAATGCTAGAGGCTGGCAATTAATTATTTGACTATTGTAATGGAATCGATTTATTATAGCCAAAGAGGATATTGAAGAGGCAATGCAGCGATTAGTAAATTCAGCATGCTCATTTTGATGTCAGTACTCCCAATAAAGTTCATCAAGCAGATATTTTGCTTTTAACACATGATGCCAATAAAACATGTAGACGTCAATCACGCACATACAAATACGCGTTAATTGTCCTTGATGTGGCAAGTAGATATAAAGAAGCAGAGTCCTATCAGCTAAAACAGCATCTGAAGTTGCATCTGCGTTTGAACGAATTATCAACAAGGATCC
>JAEAOA010000985.1:1402500-1452500 GCA_016746295.1 Potamilus streckersoni | reverse complement strand
TATGAACGTGCAACGATCTTATGTTCAAAATTTAACAAAATGTCCTCGGCTGGTTCCTGATATCCATTTATTCTATAAAAAAAAAACTCAGAAACACCGAATTTGTCAAATATCATCACACTTCGTATTGTGAGTTTACTCGCGTATCATCTTGAAAAGCAAATATATATGTCGCGGTGTAGACACCTTGTTGTGATGTTATTTGCCATGTAAATAAACCATTAGTGTTACTTTGAATATAATCTGTGGTCATAGTCAACCATATTAGCATCGACTTACCACCTTGACCCATAAAAGAAAGAAGGTGTTGTTCTTCGTTTAGTGATGGGATCACTATTGTCAGCCACATAGAAAGTTTTGTTAGTATTACTTTTCAATGAAGTGTCACGGTTGCACCTGCGTTAGCTCCTTCAGCGTGCCATATTGCATCATCATCGGTATTTTTTCGTACGAGTACAGTTGTGTGTTTGGCTACAAAAATAACCTTTCTTACATTTCTACAAAATCCAAATATGTGTGACAGTGGAATCGCACATGAAAGTCTTTCATCCTCGCTCTGCATTGATCGGTGTGATGCAAATCCCAAGCTGAAATTTTCATTCATCGATACAACTGTGTTCCCAGCTTCATTTAATGTTACGTTTCTGTTTTCTGAATGATCATTTGTATCTTTGGCAAGCATCATTAATGGACCACCTGATCTTGAATAATGATCACTGTATCTTGTAAGACCAAATCTCAATCTCTCGTCCATCAATCATATATGAGGTACATTTGAATAAAACCACAATACCATTATTAACAACACCAACCTCCGTCACCAATTCCGTATCTGCATTATCTAATTTTAAAACACTACCATCTACTTTGATGAATGCCTCAGCAGGTAAGAAATATCTGCTTGTATCCTGAACTTGTAGTTCAATTCTTCCACGCTCGTCAGGTACACGTGAGTCATAAGAATAATACTGATAATAACGTAATGATTCTTCTTTGAGAACTGGTGCGTCCATATCGAATGCAGGATCATATATACGTTTGAACATCCGTATTATACTTGTTATCGTTTAACATGAAAACCACTTCCTGCTATCAGACTAGCAATTATATTTATTTTCACAAGCCATTGACGAGGCAATCGCTGCTAATTTTTTATTTGAGGCTTCATTTACTATTTTACCAATACATGTATTTGCTGGAATCATTTCAGAGCTGGGTAATTTTATTGGCTGAGGTTTTTATCATATTAATCGTGCTAGTCTATCCTTGTTCGCTGAAAATGCTTTCCCGGCAATATCACCAAGAGCACAAATACCTTTCTCACGAACAACATCAATAGCTTTCATTCCCAGTTGCTTTGCAATCGCTATTGCTATTGAGGATATCCTTCTGAATAGACCCTGAACAACATAGCCAAGTATATCCCCGTATAGGTCTATATGTAGATAATCTCGACGTCATAACCCTCACTATGATAGGTCCACGGTGAGCATGATTTATGATCATCTTATTGTAGTAATTATATCTACTGAATCAATGACTATATCATTATGATAATCACCGGCGATTTTATCGATTAGTGATCAATAAAAATTAATATTCATGATACCTCCTGTAAACAATCTCTGACAAATATCAGCTGCTTTATTAATGATTTCTGGGGAATTAATACCAGCACGTTTTCCTCCAAATAGAATTTCTAGGACGTTATCATAGTATGGAGTAGTAAGACTACTTTCTCTGGTACCTGTACCAATAGCAGTTCCAGAGCACCCGGGGGTAAGACGTTTATCTTTCTCCCTTGTTGTTTGAGCCATTTAATGTCGTTGCTGTTGTGGTGGTGATAGTTGTGACCGCGTACCATACATTTTATCTTATTGATAAACTCCATATATCTTGGATTATCTTATAGGGCCTGATTATTGAGATTTTGCGGCACTTACAGCTAATTGTTTTACATTTTTGGCGTTCCTGATATCAGTAACAGCATTTTCGGTAAATCTAATCTATCAACCATATACATTTTAAATTTTGCTCGTTTTTGTGTAGGATCACATATATCACTTATTTCAGCACGAGCTTGGTTTATACATTGAAGTATTCCCTGCATTGGTTGATCAGAAGCTACTTTGCCTGGAAGTTCCCTTAAAATCTTGGGGGAGTTCGCTCCGCAATTTTTTCAGTGGCTTCAGAAGTTTGTTTTAAAGTGGGAAGAAGACATTCGCTAGCATTTGTTATTGGTTTAAATAATTGTTCTGCATTTCTGCAAATTCCACCCGAGACACCTGACGCGTCTGTAGTTCTTTGACAGAATCACGGAATGGTTGGTATTTTTATATTACCTCTAGTCGCTCACGATCTCATTTAGATGTATGATTTAATTACAGCAGCAGGGAGGGTGAACGACCAGCGTTGAGTAACCAGCAAGATAACAGACAAGCGTAAAATATTGAAATGCAAACATCATTGATTAAGTAACAAAATGAACTAACCCAATTAGAAATATCTCATGGTCAGTTAGATACTTTGGTTTGGCGTTGTTGACTCTATTTTCATTTTTATAGGAAGCTTTATTTTCGAAAATAAGGTCTCAAGTAAAATGGTATGTTACACCCACCCCCGATGCTGAAAATCAACATATAAGGAGCAATGCACACCAAGAGCCAAACACTTGAAGATGCTATTTAATTTTTATTTTAAAGAGCGTTATATAAAATACTGCCCTGGGGCACACCCATCTCTTGTTCGTATAAGTCAGAGAGGTTGAAGCACACCTTGAATTCCCTGTGAGAAAATACGATATGAAAGAGGGCAGACGAACATTAAGAACCAGACCATGGAGGTCATTTTGTATTATGTACGTTCATGTCTAGTCATAGGTTTTTTCTAAATCAAAGAATACTGCTATAAAATGTTCTTTCTTCATAAATGCGTCGCGAATAAATGTTTCCAGGACCTATCATAGATTAATGGGGTCATCTGACCCCTTTTTTCTGCCTATTTTCTTGAGATCTGTTTTTATTCCTTTGTGATTTCGGTGGTAGGTATTATTGAAAGTTTGAGTAGATGCCGTTTTTTTCTGTGCATGGTAATGGGTTTTGTTAGAGCTTGACGATGAATCGGGTGGATCTGACTAAGATGAGCGTCCTTCGATGCTTTGCGATTGATTTTCACTATTGTGGAGAAGAATGAGCCAGGAAGTTATGTTTTGCCTGTACAAGTTCTCTGGCCTCTGGATAGGAAATATAAGATGCATACTTTATCCTCTGTATTTCCTTTCCCTGTTTCGAATCCTTAGGATTGGCGTGGTGCCACTGGATTATAGAAGAAAGTTTTCATTTTATTGATATTTTCTATTTAACCTCGTCGCTCACACTCAACAAGAAGGCAGCCGATTTCAACCTTGTAATACATTTTGGTGTACTGATCGATCCGTAGTTGCCTAATTAATTACAAATGGAGATATTGTGGCTGTATAACCATGAAACGTGGAAATGAATCCACAGTACATCGTTCGTCATCTGAGTCTTATACAGCTTTCGTTCGCTTGTTTTGATTTTTTGGAATTCTCCATGCTGGTGTGCTTAAAGTTCAGTACCCATACACCCCAAACACCACGGAGCCCAACAAGGGGATACGTTTCAAGTGTCAGAGATACATAGCTGTTATATTCAGTAATCAAAATCACCTCCCGATTCATACCGCAAGATATATTCAGTCGGTACAATAACCTCCCGATTGACCCGTTATGCTACCGCCTTCTAGGAAGTCTTCTAAGAGTTAGGAGAAGGAAAACTAAAGTCGTAGGCTGTAGGGCCAATGATGGAATCAAAAGAGATACAAGGTAAAAGAGAAAGTAAGCCAGTAAAGAAAGACCTCCTATGGTTTGGCGCGAACAGCCGTTTTGTCCAGACCGGGTCAATCCAACGACCTGTCAAGAAGATGAGGCTACAGCAGTATATTGCATCAGAATGCCTCTGCTCAACTTTTCTACCCAGACACAGGCTGCCTCTAATTAGTCGTCTCTTAAGACATGTAATGAGGACACGTCTTGCCAATTCTACAACCCCTTACCGCGGGGAACATTCGAAAAACGTTTGAACGATTAATTACCCAACTGCTTCACTGGTCAACAAGAAGGATTATGAAAAACAGTTGAAGCAGTTGTTCTTAAAAATTTATACAAAATAAAGCTTGGCATGTGAAAGCACAATTTATGAACCTCAAACCCTAAACTACCAGCTTTAAACCTTTTATGAAAAAAACTTGGGTCAGTGGTCGAAATTTTGCACACAAAAAACCCCAAGCCAGTCGTCTTTAAATGTTTTCTCCTTGTTGTTTAACAAAAATCCCCAGGCTCCAGCTGTCGCATCATTACCAAAGACAGAGCCAGGCAAACCAACAACATCCGATGCATTACTACTAAAGATACTTTTGGAAGAGATAACCTGAAATGTTCCATTTGACTCTTAGATGTTTAGACTTACACCCATAAATCTACCACAATGTATTTGGTTCCTGGTGGTTCTGTAGCAAACAAATTCAACTGATCTCGACCGCTCTAAGTATTTACCGAAAGGCAATGACAAACAATGACGCAGCTTACGGCTCGAGGGCGAGTTTGATTTGTATTCCTACTAGTTCCAGCCCAACCGCAAGCTGTTATGAACATTTTCAGTTGACATAAATTTTATTGGTGATGCAAATCTTTCTAAGTGTGTTCCCAAACAGTAAATTGGTACACAATCGTATTCAGTTCAAGACTGTTTACAATTATGCCTGACGTGTCTGATAATAAACTCTAATATAATAGAAAAAAAAGCTTTATTGAATGATTGAAATTTTATAGCACACCAACAATGTACGGCTATTTATGGCCATATAAAAGTTATACGTAAGATTATTTATAATTGATAAAAGGTTTATCATCGATCAGTGATAATGCAATCAAACAGTTAAAATCAAAACCATGCGATGGTCATGATTATATATATATATATATATATATATATATATATATATATATATATATATATATATATATATATATATATATATATATATATATATATTCCCGATTCAAAACGATATTTCAGTTAGGGGGCAGACATGCTCAAATTTCGCGCGAAATACAGGCAACAAATAACACAGTTCTAAACTCACTCACACTAAGTTCACACACACACACACACACACACACACATATATATATATATATATATATATATATATATATATATATATATATATATATATATATATATATATATATATATATATATAAAGAGAGAGAGAGAGAGAGAGCATCTTCGTCTATAGAGCATCCCAACAGGTGTACACAGTTACTTTTACGTAATCTTCTTCCAAATTTTAAGCTGTCGCTCGCAGAGCTTATTTAAAGTTTCAAACACAACAAAAACCCTGATGTCGCTCTACACTACATATATATATGTATATATATACTATATATACTATATATATATATATATATATATATATATATATATATATATATATATATATATATATATATATATATACATACTATATATACTATATATATATATATATATATATATATATATATATATATATATATACTACATATATATATACATACTATATATACTATATATATATATATATATATATATATATATATATATATATATATATATATATATATATATATATATATATATATAGAGAGAGAGAGAGAGAGAGAGAGAGAGAGAGAGAGAGAGAGAGAGAGAGCATCTTCGTCTCTACAGCATCCCAACAGGTGTCCACAGTTTCTTTTCCGTAATCTTCTTCCAAATTTTAAGCTGTCGCTCGCAGAGCTTATTTAAAGTTTCAAACACAACAAAAACCCTGATGTCGCTCTACACTACAGCCTACTGAATGGACGAAAACGGAAAGAATGAATACAGCAAAAACCAACACCATGCTTGACACTACAGCTGTGACAAGGATAGGCTGATAATGATAATGTTCAGACTTGGGTATACTCCATGAACATTATCAATGTCTTACAATCATGGCAGTCAAATGCTTGAATATTCTAAAGACACCTGCACCCTAGCGCCTGAGAGAAAGAAATGTTATTTTGCTCAAATAGTTTTAGTGAAATATGAGCATCTTTCCAATTATTCCATATTAATTTAATAATATTACACGACAACGTATGATGCGATAGACATACCATTGATGTATATTTAGCACATATATGTAAACATCGATCACTCAGTAACTATGACATATATCCAATCAATTATCACACACATTCCGTCTATCTTCGTAAGCTAGTCATCTCGCTCATTTACAAACTATATAGTACCACCATCCAATTAATCTCATTTTCCTGATTCCATGACCAAATTTTACCTCCATTTATCAACCAACCAACTTCCAAACCACTTTTATTTCATTCTTCGCTATTAGGACATTTTATTTCTACATTGTCATCGTATTCTATAATAGCATAAGTCTTACTAGACTAAGTCCTCAATATTTCAATCGTGAATTTCAAAATAATATCGTACCAAATAGCAATTACGCCTTTTCGTAACGAAGCATCACCATGAATTTATAATAGCTCTGATCTTACAAATCTCGAACATTTCGAGATTTCATATTCTGGTCTCGAATAATGAATAATTCATCCATAATTACATTGCTTACATTGGGTAAAATTAATTATACTCATGTTACGTTAGCTTAGCACCCAAAAGTAAGACTTAATGACTATTGTGAAACAGGACAAATAAATGATGGGAAACAACTATGTTGCAAATCGATCAACAAAGGTTGTAAAGGTTATTCCCCTTAACAAAATGCTTGAGAAAAATAAATAGGAACAAGTACACCAAAAAAGCAAGTCTTATTTCCTGTTATTCTTTCTTTTTCCACCGAAGTAGTTCCTTGGAAAAGGCTCATCGAAGTAATCTGTCTTGTTCAATTATTCAGCAGTATTAGTGCTGGTCTTTTAAAACATATATATTTGTAATATGTGTAACTAAAAAAAAATCATTGGATTTTGATTTATGCTGATAACTCATGAAAATCTTGACCGACACTTGCATCCGATATTTATTTGTAAAATGTATAACATATAATGCAATGATCACATATATAAGCCATATGCATATCTGCAGTGATATTTACACCAATGTAACTTCATACCTATTTACCCAACCACAAATATACATACGATAAAACATGTTTCTCTATTACAAACCTGTCATAATATTAACATAAGTGTGCACGTCAATTAAAAGAATTAATCGTTTGGATTTGTAAATATATTATTAAAACTCTCCATTACTAAATCAATCATTGTTCACATAAAGGATATATATTTGTCAGACCTCGATGCACATCAACTTAAATGCCTATTTACCCAACTATAAAATACACAATATATAACTTTATTTCCAACCCAATCATAATGTTAACACGTGATTAACTCAATTTAAAATTTTATTCGTTTGGATTTGTACACACTATTTAAAGTTTGTATTACTAATTTAATAGTTGTTCATATACAATATCGTTTTCGACCGCTCCGGTGGCCTAGTGGTTAGAGAGTCCGCTAAGGATGCGGGAGGTCGCGGATTCGAACTAAGGCCGAGTCAAACCAAAGACTTTCAAAACGGTACTTACAGCTGCCTCTCTTCACGCTCAGTATTAAGATGTTAGCATTAGGACTGGTCGGCCTGGTGTCAGGATAATGTGACTGCGTGGAACATCATGCTACTTCTCTGCGGCATGATGCCTCAGTCCTAGACATCATTATTACCTATCATACTGCAGATATAATAGCGATATGACTGAAAACGTGTTAAAGCTACTTTAAAAATTTAAAAATCTGAAGCAAACACACACACGCATACACACACACACACACACACACACACACACACACACACACACACACACACAATAACGTTACCAGAAAAGGCCGTTACAAATTTGATTCTATATTCACTGTGATATCACGCCAAAAAAGACCGAACGATATTGTTAAAATATACCAAGGGTCCTGGCTACGGAGAATTTAAAATGGTGCGTAATGAAAGGATAATTAGAGAATAAAAAAATAGTGCGATTAACAAAACACAAGCACTTAAACAAATGCAGTTTGTGATCTGATTTGGTAATGGAGTGATATCATTAGCTGTGATAATATGATGTTTGTCTTCGGTTTGAATGTCCAAGGTAACAACTGTTTTTCTCACGTGTTAATCTCTTGCGAACAACATATCTCAAGCATGTAAAACAAATTATCAGATTTGCTTTGTGCATATGACTTGAGAGACTCTTCAATCATCAGCTATAAATAGCCTATGTTCCAGAATTTAAGAACGTAACAAAGACGTTATAATTTTTATAGCTTGTGAGCAAGATACTTCGAATAGATATCCCCAACATTTTGAAGAATGTTCATTTAAAGAAAAATTCTCATAATAAGGTCAAAGTAAAATTCTAGATAAATGTTTACACTATATGCATCTATGAAGATATAACTGAAGAGATATAGGGCATTATATAATGATCGACATGGCATGCAAATGGTCATTGAGCGAAAAGTGTAAAACTGACGTTTGATAGTATTTGTACACAGATTGTAAAAAGTAACACCTATAGCTAAAATGGTACTTAATTCGTTCAACACCTACATGATTTGCCATTCAGACTTTATGCAAACAAGGCCAGTTGGAAAGAATGCTCGGAAGAGCACGTGCTATAAACACCCTCGGCAGTGGTGTTACTAACAGGTCATACTAAAATTGTAGTGGCTACTGGCACACACGGTTCCTTAATAGTTAACAGCTAACGAGGAAGAATAACCTCGCAATTTATTAATTAATTAACTAAAATAAAAATTTACAATAAATTTTGAAATTTGTTTTAATTTGTTATTTATTATGGGGGTATAATCATTATATGTTATACAGTAATACACCGGGGAGGGGTAACAGAACAGGGGATAATAAACCGCGGCTTAATATGTTGAGGGGGTAAATGATGGGGGGAGAGCTGGGTAATGGCAAGGAGGTAACTGACAGGGGGTAATTCCTAGTCTGCTTGACTATGAATGTTTGGCGACATTCAGAAACCATCAGGCATATCATTAATCAAACGACATTAAGGAGAACATGGAAGGAGAAAGCGCCATCACTCCATCTAACGTTGGCTGTATAACATGTTCTTTCAATTCATCAGCGGTTTGCCAAAGTAAAAGTGTTATTTAAAGAAATTCGGATAGGTCCAGGAGTAAATTAAATCATGGTATAACAAGAAAGCTATCAAAGACAATTTCGGCCCCGGAGATTTGCAAACACTCGTATCAAATATCTGTATGAAGGCAAGGCAATAAATAGTCTGATAGGGAAACGTTTTAATAGACTAGGTAAACTAACAGTTTATGACGCGTATACAATCGTCAGATTTCAGTTACTGCCAGTTATTTTGGCATTTCTGCGGTGAGCAGAATACAAGTAAAATCAAGAGTATTCAAGAACAAGTACTCCGTTTCATTTGTGACGATATAGTTTCCTATCAATATTTATTGGAAAACTCTAAATTACCTTAGCTTAAAACTCGTAGGATGAAAACCATTGCTTTGGAGACTCTCAAAATTTAAATAAGAAAAGTCATTTATATTTAAAATACCTAGTTATAAAAAAACTCTTATACCTCAAAAGATGCAGAAACTGCTGATATCCCCATACCAAAGCATATGGTACGAATTCGTTCATATATGGGCTAGACTGCAACTCGTTGCCAAATATTAGGTAGAAATATAGTCACATTTAACCAGTTTAAAACATTAATAGCTGGTACAGTAGGCATAGATATTTACGCAGTGCTGGTAAATTTCAGATGTTTTAATATACTGGTTGTATATATATTTTTATCTTTGTATGTAAGTTACAGTCGGTCGTACGAGCTCCTGTTACTGGTTGTATGTACCGGTATATGTGCTTACTTTTAATAAAATGTACTTACATGTATCGCGTCAAACGTTGGTCATGGTAAATTATTTTATTGTGATGCCAAAATAATCTTCGATTACAAATGCAACCAAGAAACACGGGGACCGCAGGTAGTGTGGTATCAGAGTAAACAATTAAAAAATTCAAAATTAAGTACATAAATTTATTTAAGATCTTTGCATGTCCGAGTTGAAGACGAAATTATTAATTATGATATTCTTAAAGTATAATACACGATGCATCCATCTATTGTTAACTACAAACCATTCAAGTTACATTATATACCCATCGTTTAGAAGCACATGACCTTAATTGACCTATAGCCACTTGTCAATCACCTTGATCAATTTAACCAATAGGAGAGCGTAAATTAGACACACCACCAGGCATTGCTTACGTCATCCATTTTCCTCCGACGAACTGCTTGTGGCAATAATGAACTGATTACGATACGTATTTACAAGTTTTGCAATTATTTCTTGTTTTCTTCATCGACATCGGTGAAAAAAGTCAACGTGAACCTTGTAATTCTGAAGCTCAGTATCTAGATCGCCTAAATGGAAGAATTAGATGTATTTCTTTCCCGAAACATCGATGGATCACGGCCTGTGGTTGCGTGTACGACCAACTGAATGTAGACAACTGATGGCAATTTCAACGTAGTTGTTTTCAAAAACGTAGGTAGAAAGTATGTCCCGTCGATGGCTTGAAGGAAAAAAAAGAAATTAAAAAATATATGTAAAAGTTAACATTTTTTACAATTTGGGTGGAGAAACTCTTAACATTTGGGTTTTAATATATACTATTTTTCTTGTGTAGCAGGCAGTGCAACAAAGGCTATATTATTTTAAAGTATGAAAATTTACACTTTCATATCGGCTTGTCCCAAATTTATGATTTATTAGCTCAACATAGGGCTGAATGAGGGATAGGTAGATAAAATTATAATAAGAATAAAAAATACAAAATAAAGGTTTCAGATAATTATCTTCCGAAATATTAACATGCATTTACATGGATACCTCAACAGACATTATTGATCAAAATTCCATCTGACGAACATAGTAGAACTTTAAAACTCCTATGTACAACAGTATACTTCTAAACAGTAATTATTTACGATTTTGTTATTAATTTTTAATTCATATGTGCAGTACTGGATTTAGACATAAGCTAAACAAGCTACAGCTTAGGGCCTCAAAGTCTGAACTCAGTCTGAAGGGCCTCCTCAAATTTATTTTATACCAAATATAGCCTCTATAGCTTCCCATAGCTTAGGGCCTCGCTTTGTCTAAATCCGACACTGCATATATGCTAAATACATTAGCATCTTTTCGAGCGAGTTTCCTTTCATATGAATAAGTTCTTAATAAGCTATGGAAATGATTGTTATTATTTACTGAAATAAGACACTTAGGTTATTAATAATAAAAACTTGAACTACGTAAGAAATATCGTCTACTGCAGTAAAATTAATGCAGATTTTTCATTTTACATTGTTTAAAACAATACAAATCACTTTTTTTAAACATATCACTTAAACTGAAACAAATTTGCCAAATACTGTCTGTTTGTCGGAAGTAAACAGGTCATCTCACGTGATATGGTCGGCGGAGCGATTTATTGAAGGGTTGACAGTTTATTAGCTTAAGGTTAAGCGCCGAATTTAGAACCCATACTGACATGAAAATCATGAGCTTGCCGAACACCCTTAATGGGACCAATATTAGATTAGTTTTTTATTGCATAGCTTTAGTTATTTGACCAATTCAGCTGGTGCTGTTAATATTGAGATTGTGATTGTGTTATGAAAGGGATTGTAGCTGGATATGGAGTTAATGGCTTACTTATCACTAAATTGAATGTGTGCATGTAAAGAATAGTCCGATAATTATTCATCATGAATGGAGGAACTCTTCAAATGCTTAACATTCGCAGTGACATGAACTTCCTAATGCAATATTCACAATAGCTACTTAAATATGGCGCATGACGACAAACCTGAACGGACATGGCGCATGACGACAAACCTGAACGGAATACTCCGGTGCGGTAGGATGAGGCATATATATCTACTATAAACGAAAGCGAATACGCGTGTAAGCTGTTGTAATGAACTGGACTGCCTCAATGCATATTAAACATAAGTATTCAACAGAAACATTTGCCATCAATAAAAGACACTCCTCCAAAAAACGTGTATCGCATTTATAATTCCAGCTAGCAAACACCGCTTTTATGCTAATTTCGCAATATTTTTGCTCCATCTACATCCAGTACGTAACCATCTACATACAGTACGTAACCATCTACATACAGTACGTAACCATCTACATACAGTACGTAACCATACAGTACGTAACCATCTACATACAGTACGTAAGCATCTACATACAGTACGTAACCATCTACATACTGTACGTAACCATACAGTACGTAACCATCTACATACAGTACGTAACTATCTACATACAGTACGTAACCATCTACATACAGTACGTAACCATCTACATACTGTACGTAACCATCTACATATAGTACGTAACCATCTGCATATAGTACGCAACCATCTACATACAATACGTAACCATCTACATACAGTACGTAACCATCTACATACAGTACGTAACCATACAGTACGTGACCATCTACATACAGTACGTAACCATCTACATACAGTACGTAACCATCTACATACTGTACGTAACCATCTACATATAGTACGTAACCATCTACATATAGTACGCAACCATCTACATACAGTACGTAACCATCTACATACAGTACATACAGTACGTAACCATCTACATACAGTACGTAACCATCTACATACAGTACATAACCAAATTTGTATTACATCCCGGATAAAGCATTTCAGTTTGCATAGTTGTATTTGTCATTTTGTCTCTTCGCTGCAGAATTCGAGTTTAGATTTGTAAGCAACACAGTACAATAATGTCTATATTAGCCCACTAAATGAAAACTCCGAAAACTACAAATTTATAGCAGAAACATTTAGGAAGAAAAACCCTTCTAATATAGATGAAAATATTGTACAAGAAGATAAAATATAAATCTAAGAGATCTTATAAATCTTTAAAATAGATACAGATTAAAAGAAAAATTAGGACATCTCATATCCATTAAACATATGGTCAGATGTTATCAATATAAATGCATTCCTTCAAAAAGTTCAAGAATGTATCTTGTAGTGCATCATCATAAATATTTTTCATGCACTTCACTTCAAAACACTTCTGTCTTACAAGGATGGAAGTCAACACACACTAGGTTGTGCTTCTGTGTTTCGATGATGTCATATAAAACTACTATATTCAGATATAACATAAGCAGATATTACAATTGCTACAGATACAGTCTTTGCCGTTTAGCACCCAAGATAAATGTATCAAACTTTAATAGCGCAACCCTAGAGAAAGCATCCTTCACGTGCCAGAATTTGTAAACTATGAATCACAGTATTCATTAAAACAATAGCAATGTTTTCAAGTATTATTAATATCGATAACTGTTACCTGGTGATTATATCAGTACGAAATTATGCAGATAACGTTGTATTATTAATATTTTGCTTTTGACTTTATTACTTTTATTATTATTATTATTATTATTAGTAGTAGTAGTAGTAGTAGTAGTAGTAGTAGTAGTAGTAGTAGTAGTAGTAGTAGAGAGAGAGAGAGAGAGAGAGACTCGTCATGCGTGATAACGTTGTATTATTAATATTTTGCTTTTGACTTTATTACTTTTATTATTATTATTATTATTATTATTATTAGTAGTAGTAGTAGTAGTAGTAGTAGTAGTAGTAGTAGTAGTAGTAGTAGAGAGAGAGAGAGAGAGAGAGAGAGAGAGAGACTCGTCATGCGTGATAACGCAAACAAATTAAACTACCAAACCCTTAGTTTAAAACCTTCAGTTGACGTCACTACAAACAAAATTGCCGTTGTCGTGACTGAGGAATAATTGATTAGCTAAAACCCATAAATCAAGGACTTCAACCTGAATGTTATCAGGACTGAAATATCATTGATTAATTAAAACACGTAAATCAAGAACTACACCCTTAATGTTTCCTTACTGAACCCGACTGAATTCATGAGCATACGGTATACACACATCTAGTAGTTTATTTTAAAATCTGTAAGAAAAAACATTGTCTTTTCCTGCGATGGGTGAATCAAATAGACATGGCTATCAGTATCCAAATTGTCATCAGAAAATGTATACCAGTCGCCTGACAGTCAAGAACACGTTGCCTCTTGCCAGTGCCCGATTTATGACAAAGTAGGCCCAGTGCTAATTAGGTCATGAGGCCTCTTACTTGGGCCTTGAAGGAGGTAGGCCCGGTAGGCTTACACAAGCATTTTGTCACTGTCATTAGGAAATCATGCTTATATAAAACATTTGTCATCCTTCATATTGAACACAATATGGGGCTTAACTATTAACATACGTTAAATACCAGATATATTGCTTTCTCTTTACACATGAACATCGAAAATCTGCCTAATCATTACGGAGTAAAAGGAACACGTATATACCATCTAACGTAAATACTATTTATGTTGTTACGTGACAAGGACTCGTACTCTAAACAAAGAAAAAAGTGAAAGCCAACAAGCTTTGTATATTTTAACAAAATGATTTATTTCCCTTGAAAACAATGTAGATATAGGACTTATAGTTTGCGAATATAATCCAAATTTTGATCCTAATAATGAAAACACATGTCCTATTACTAAATAGTTTTATTAAAATTTAGGTCCGAATCTAGACGACATACAAATATGGAAGGTGATGACCTAAGATGTGGTCCAATGTACGAATATCAGCAATTCCTCGCTCGAATCACAGATTTTGTTTCCGAATAATTCCAGATTAAATTTCCATGAATATGTTTCATAATTTTTATAAGAAAGTCAACTTGTTGAGTTTCCAGGAGAATAAATTATTAAATCCAAAAATTAGATGGAAAACAAATAATCTGATAACAAATAAAAATAATACCTTGTTCCTTCGAGAGGTTAAAGCGATTCTGCCAGAAGAATATTAGGAATGCATATTTATACCCCAAATGCATAATTTAAAGTCTCGCGAGATTGTTCATGTGACTCTTACGACAAGAAATCCAGCACGTACGACAGTGTATCCCCGTTTAGGAACTAATATTTAAATCGCGCTGTTTACACATGGTAATGACGCTAAGAAAATTGTCCCTGATACTGACCAATCATTTTAACTGCCTGTTTACGTTTTTTGCCAGCTAAAGACAAACTAGGGTAGCTAAAATAATTCTCATGTAACACGTTCTAAGTCTTAGATAAACAACATTTAGAAAAAGAAAATGTCTAATTACTGAATAATAATTTCTAATCCAATAAAAAATATTCATTACAAAAAAATGTAAAGAAACAAAATAACCACTAAAAATAAAATTTTAAAACTAACACAAAAGCAATTTAACTGCATATACCTAACTTTTTCTACAGCAATCCTAACGATTGAAATTATAGTAAGTGGATGATGTATCAAAATATATAAATTTAAAATTAAAGACGGAATTATTGTTATTTCATTTACGCATTACCTATATTTCCTTTCAAATTCAAACCTCATATCTATTAACAAACTTGTTTGTTTTTATCATGTGACATGAAACTAATGGTGTTTCATCCTCTTGCATATTGTGCCAAATACGTCAAATACTAAATACGTCAAATACTAAATACGTCAAATACAGTTATATATCCAATAGGATTAACAGGCTCGGAATATTCAAGAAAGAAGTCATTTAATACTTTTCAACAGATGGCACATTTTTGAACATTTCGAGATTCTAAACCAGATAACCCTCCCTATTGTCCAATAATTTGAACCAAAGACGTATGTGTGGCACTAGCAGTATATAAGAATGAAGTGGACATATCTTTTTAAAAAACTACCATTCTTAAAGAAAAATGGCTTACCTTAATTAGATAAGTTGTGTCGATGTATACTGCGTTCTTAAGACTTTATATATACTATATTCTTTATGGTGTGGTTATATACCAATGTGTCATTTCTAGCCGACACGTTTTTTAATGATATAGAACATCAAATTTAATTGAAATCTCTTTAAATTGTATTAAATATTAATACGAAATCAAGTCTCGTACTTGTAATATTTTATCATCTGGGTGTTTACAACTAAATCATATATATATATATATATATATATATATATATATATATATATATATATATATATATATATATATATATATATATATATATATATATATATATATTTATATATATATATATATATTTATATATATATATATATATATGGTCATAATGAATTTTACATAAATGGACAAATAAAATTTATAATAATAATAATAATAATAATAATAATAATAATAATAATAATAATAATAATAATAATAATAATAATAATAATAATAATAATAATAATAATAATAATAATAATAATAATAATAATATTAATAATAATAATAATAATAATAATAATAATAATAATAATAATAATAATAATAATAATAATAATAATAAACCCATTATTGTATATGTTGTCTATGTGTATTTGGGATATATACGGCAAATATGTCACAAACATCGTAAGAATACTGCCAAGTTTTAGACACTCCTGCAACGGTTTACACCAATTAATCTTATTGAAACCATAGACACAGATATATCGCTGATTTGGGGTCTAGTTTCAATATTTGCCACAGGCTTAAGTTCCATTACGTTTAAAATTATGTGCATAATTTAACAGTCAATAGAAAGTTGTCATTACATACGATAACTTTAGCAATGTGATCGTTATTATGCTACTATGTGGTCTTTAATTGTTTTCAGACCCGTTGGCCGAGACAAATACGTTGAAATAGCTTGTGATTATAACACCAACAATAAAGCAAAGTCAGTCTTTCCAAAAGCTACAGATTTGTTTGCAGTGTAAAGCGTCAGGACTCATATATACATGTTCCTCTTTCAGATTCGACGATGAACATAACGTCGCATGCTGATTTCGTTTCTGAGATTAGATGACTTGCTGAGCAGGCCGAATTGTGATCTGAACTGTCTGTGGCACGCCGATCAGGAGATGAAGCTTGAATTTACCTGATCAATCGAGGATGTGTTCCAGTTCTTTATGTTGTTCGCATATTTGTACTGCTATTCCGATTCTCCTTAGTTCAAAGTATGCAGTTCCAGTATTGATGAGACTGCACTAGTTGGAGCTATTCCGTGAGAGATCTTCCCAAGACTCGGAGTCCTTATTGAAGTGTCAAAAATGACTTGAGGAAATCTTTGAAACGTTTTATCTGCCCATCCTGAGATCGCCTTCCATCCTTCGGCGCGTCATAGGAGACCTTCTGGGATTTTGATGACTTGGCCTGCGTATTTCATCTGTGATTTCATCACCAGAATATGAAAGCTTGTATTGCCTGCCAGTCTGAGTACTTCAGTGTCTGGAACCCTCTCCATATCATGCCATCATCAGTGTCTAAGGGTAGCCAAGGAGAGATTGGTTCAGATTCGTGGCATATCGTCTGTACACTGTCCATTGTAACCGTTCATACAACCGGATTAACAACATGATGGTTTTGTAGACGTTCTTTTTTGTTTGATACTTGTCTGCAAGATGGCATACATTGATGTGGACTTCATGTAACAGTGTAATGCCGAAAAAATGAACGGGTCCACTGCCAGAAGTTTGGCCATTGACGGTGTTGGTAGACTATGTAGGGCTTTCCTGATGTAGCTTAGTTGATCACTTCTGTCTTTTTGATAATTGTGAGACCAAAATTGTCACTGTATAAAAATGAATGGTCCATACTCTGTTGCATGTCAAGCTAAGATTTGGAATTCAAGGAATAGTCGTCAGCAAACAGGAGATAAGAAACACTTGCTTCTTGTAGCTTAGTCTTTCCTGTAGTTTCCTAATATTACAGAGCTTGCAATCAGTCCGCTATCTAATGCCAATGTTAATGTCATCATCATAGAAGTGATCAGTAATCATAGCAGAGGACATCTCCATTAAATAGGCTGGGACCAATACACAGCCTTGCTTGCCTCCTTTGGTGATTGGCAATAAGTTTGATGATTCTCCATCATCTATGACTCGAGTAATCAGGCCATCATGTAATTGCCGAACAATTTAACTTAACATCACCTAGCCTTGATCTTCCAAAGGCCCCCACTATTTCAAATCTTTTGACAGGTTGATAAATGTCATGTTTAGATTGGAGTTCTGTTCCTGACATTTCTACAGTTTCTATTGGAGACGACGAGCTGCAAACATCGTGTATATGGTAAACAGTCTTTGCCAAACGTTATACTGACTCTCAGGCAGGAGCCCGTGATCAATGTCATGCACATGAAAATTCAGCAAAAACTCTGGCGATGATTTTCGGATAGTAATGAGATACCCCGATAGTTATGGCACAAAGATATGTTGTCATTTTTTATGTAAAAGAAGACACTGTGTCCTTGTATTCCTGGGTTATAGTTCATTGTGTCAAAACTGATAGAGTTAAGTCAGAAATTGTGCTATAATAGAGTCTACGTCTTTTTTATACCTCAGCTGGTATATCATCCGATCCATGCGTTTTGTCATAAACAACAGGTCAAATGCTTTCTCAGGTTGAGTCCAGTCTGGAGTATCTGCAAGTAATGTGCTGATTTCTATTTGAAACAGTTAATCAGTTGCTCCATTCCTGATAGATGATTGTAGATTGTGGACATTATTGTAATGTACTGTCCATATTTTGTGCCATTACTCAGTATTAGAGATGAGTCTGATGGATCGGTCCATAATTATCTTCAGAGAATCATAAAAAATTTTCATGTCTGCACAGGACTCGTCTGCCTTGTTGCCAAACCGGAAATAGTCCAATATGTTGCTTACGATGAAGTTTGCGTCTTCGATGATAAAGGGCTTTTGCTAAACATGCCTTATGTAACTGATGTTTCTCATTCGGTGGTCTCTGTATAGCCATATCGTTCTCATCAACTATGTATTGATGTTTACAAGTGGTGTGACCGAGGGTTCTGTTTGTAGATGAGTAAACACAGTATCCGAAGGTTGCCCATATTTCTTTGACATTCCTGGACTTTGCATCAATCGTTTCATGTTCGCTTCACGCTTCTAACGAAGGCACTAATTCCTCTTCTATACCACCGCAAGGACAATACACGAAGGTGTATAAAACCATACAGACCTCATAGACATGACACCGCCCAGTAAAAGAATAATACAATAAGAATAACTGTCAGATATACTAACAACCATATATGCCATCGAAGGTTGAACTGAAGGCTCGGTAACATTTGTATGATAGTGTATGTATATTTCATCTCCATTCTTTTAAATCTAACCACCAATGTTAGATCGTCTTTGTGAAGTGTCTAGTTTCTAAATAGGACATGCTGGATCATATATTTAAGGTGTTGGATATTATTCAAAATGTGTGTGCTGGATACCAATCCAAACGTGGGTCTTGGATTGTACCGAAAAGTGGATGTTGAACGGCAATCAAAAGTATCTGTTGAATAGTTTTCAGACTGTATGTCTTGAATAATTCTCAAGATGATAGCGTTAGATGCTAACATAAATGTGAGTATTGGATAGTAATTAAAAATGCGTGTCCAACAAATTCTAGATTGTAATAAAAAAATTGGTGTGTTGGATAATAATCAAACGTCTTCTTTGAGAGTATTTAACAAGTTGGTTTGGGATAATAATTAGTATGGGTGTTAGAAAATACTCAGTGTCACTGTTAGAGAGCACTACTAAAGGTTGGTGTTGGATAGTAATAGAAATTCGGTGTTTCATTTTAATCTAATATAGTCTTACGGATAGTATTGAAAAGGTCAATTTTGGACAGTAGTCAAAAAGTTTGTTTTGTGTTATACAAAAGAAGGGGGTGTAGGAGGGTAATTAAAAAGAGTGGGTTGGATACTAATGATAAGGTGTCGTAGACAGTACTATAGAGTCAGTGTTGGCCATTAATCGGAAATTCGTGATGGATAATAATAAAAAAAGATGTGTTGGATAGTAATGAAAACGTGGGTATGGATACCTAACCTGCATGTATCCTAGATGACACTAAAACCTGTGTGTATGATGTACTCGATGAAAGGTTGTTAGGTAGTATTTAAAATGTGAGTGTTCCATGGTTATCAAAGGTGTGAGTTGGAATAGATAAATTGATTGTCAAAAATAATCAAGTATCTGGATATTTTAAGATTATATTTCCCATAATGTGCCAGAAGGGCATGTACATTTGTCATATTTCTTTTCCTAAAGATATTATCTGACTTTTAGTTTATTTTTTGGGGGGAAGCCATTACAAGCATTCCACAGATAATGTTATTCCTTAGCATTACCTGCCATTTATAGTTATCTTGAATTAATAGGAATTTGTGACTGTTGAAATGTAGATAAGGAAGCAAGATGAACTAGTTTTTTGGACTTGATACAATATAGCTGAAAATTGTAAATTGTATTTGCCACAATTACGCAATATACAGAGAGAGCCTTACATGAAGAAAAATAGTGATATATATATATATATATATATATATATATATATATATATATATATATATATATATATATATATATATATATATATATATATATATATATATACTTGAATGAGTTGTTGTTGTTCGAATTGTTTCCCATTTATCGCATCTAGGATCAGTAATAATAGAAATGGAGCTTTTTGTCTCAAGACCCCTTTCTCTAATTGATTTTCACTCTGAGACACCCATCCCGTCCCCGTCATCCAAACAAATACAAAAGCACATTTTTAGACCACTCCATCAGCGGCACCTAATATATATATGCGGTGTGGTTGATTTGATTTTGAAGTGCTTTACACTTAACGTTTAGATAACAAAATTGTCGGATTAATTTATATAGTTTAGACAAAATTATGTTTGTTGGAATTTTTTCTAAAAATTCATATAAATTTATATTTAATAGAGTATTTTATATCTCATCCGCAATCATCAACTGTTGAAATTAAGAATATTTCATTGTTGCTGTAATAATGACTGAACTTTGTTCAGCCGCTAACAAAACAATGAGACTCAAATAGATCTTTTATTTGCGGTTTATTAAGCGAATAAGAGTTTTAAACAAAGTGAACATCTGATCGATGGAGGTGGAGAATGATCTTGGTATATTTATGCTGGCTGATAGGGTTGTCAAAATTAATAAATCCATCTGACAGTTCCCTGTTTAATAATCACTGTCATCTGATCTAATCAAAAAGAGTTTTACTTAGCTCTTTAAAATCCGTTTTCCGTTTTTGCAAAAAAATACATTTCTGACGTTTCATTTTTAAATTTTTATACTTTCCATCGTTTTTTCCAATGACTGAGTTAATCATGAGCTTGAAAAGACTCTTTTTCAAAATAGGTGTTAGCTACAGCTCTCCTTGGCGCGTTTGATCTTATATAACCTCTCAACCAAGGCTACTGATTAAACTGTAACACTCCTTGAACTTTTCTGAACACAAGACCAGCATCAATTGCCTGGTTTAAAACTTTATAATGCAAAAACAAATTTTGCGTATCAAGTAAATTTGGAACAAGCTTTGTTACCACTGAATGTTGTCACTGATGCTGTTTCCTGTTCATCTTGAGAAAATAAACTATAAAATATTATCATTGTAATCAGAACTTTATCCACGACAATTACTTCTTCACTCCAATTGGTAATAAAATCTTTTTCAAATATTTATTTTGTTAATGAAGTTCTAACTCGATCTCCGAATTTAAAATTGTGTCGCCAGTATATGCTTTCGTTTACAAGAACTGGAATTTTAATTGAGTCTTTTGGTGACATTTTAGTAGCTTGATGTTTTGTGTTATTGAACTTTTCAACAATCTGTAGATGATCATCAGTATACAAGTTTGTGTTTTTGGCTCTCAGATGCATATGTATCAGCTCGTTTAGAGTACGATTAAATCTTTCGACTTCACTTTTTACATCGTTTCCTGAAACAAATTTTTTATGTCATTTTGTTTCAAGAACTGCCCATTTTTTCAACTCTGCTCCATGACCTGTCCAAATTTTATTTCGCTTTCTCTCCATACTTGTTTTTTAACCTGCTATAACGCATCAATTATAGATGTTCCTGTTTTATCTGTAACTAAGAACATCGATAGCACTAAACAATTAATTTTTTAAATTATTATTATAATTAGCAATATATGACAGACCAACTAAATCTTTCGCCCAGATATCATCAACGCCATTCGCGACCTCCTTTTGGTTTCGGTAACTTACCAACAATTTTATGCATATCCATTACAGAGTCAATTATTTCTTGGCGATTGCATGACTGACAACGTGTTAAAATTTAAATTGTTTGATAGACAGATCTTTATCGTCACCAAAATTGTAACTTCGATTCATTATTATTCTAATCACCGACTAAAATAACTCTATCTATGTAAGACTCCGACGTCAGGAAACTGATTTTGACGGAGTCGTTATCGGTGATATTAGCGAATATCATAACTAAGTCGCTGGAAAAGCTGGCGATAACGATGAAGTCGTCAAAATAAACACACTTTTTTGTACCGCAAACAGTACAAATACCTTTAAAACATTTTTCTGTTGTTTTGATTTTTTTTAATTTTTTTGTCTTTGTATGGCGTTTTAGTTTTTCATTTGAGGCAATACGTTATCGTTTGCGACATGTTATACCTGATTGTTACACAATATTGCTATATTGTCGTTGGATGCTCGTCAAACTGATAAACAAATTTTAAATAGTTATGACCTTTTGACATTTGTTTAATAAACTTAATACCAATATAGCCACAAGCTGATGTTCCAAAAAGCTGTGGTTGATTAGATGAGTAATTTATTTTTATAATTTTTTAAAATATATTTTTTACATGATCATTCAGAGGAAGTCCGAATGAATCAAAATAATTATTGTTGTAAACAGCAACGCAATGAGTATCAGATCTATCGTTAAAAAATCTTTAGTGTTCATGATACAAGAGCCACCTGCCTGTACGTCATCAAGTTCATCTTTGGACAATACTTCGTGAAAAGTATCAATTTCATTGTCAGATTTTTTTTCAATTATATCATAATAACTTAACGGCCTCTGGTTTCCGGTAAAGTATTTACGCGTCCGATTCCTAGAGATTCGGAATTAGACTGTCGGCTATTGGAATAAATCCACATTCATTTTTTGTGGACCGAGGGTGCTTTGTCGTTGTTCTTCTATTTTTAGTTGTTGACGATCATTTTTAGCTGGCATTATATTATCATTGCTACACAAAACTAGATTATCAACGTCAGCGAAGCTAATATCAACGACAACGTCGTCAACAATAGATTTGTTACCAGATTTACCAGATTTCAGAGACCACTCCTTTAGTTGCCACTGTTACTGCTTCCGACGCCGCTGCTAATCCCAGTGTTCCTAGTACAAGTAGAATTTTTGGCACACGGTTTTCTTAAGATAGCTTTGCTATCAAGTTTATTAATCTGCTGTTTAAAGACTGTTTTATTTGTCAACGGCGACTCATAGCGAATCTTTAAAAAATTGCCTTTAGCAACCGCTTCGGATAATTTTTCAACTTGTCCTTGCTATGTATTCGGTTTTGATTATCTGATAATGTCCAAATTATTAAATTAAACTTGTACCGTCATTCTTCCTTGGACTGGGTCAATTGTTTAAAATCGATCGCTGACAGCTAGTGCATATACGTACCTGGAACCATACCAAGCGTCCAAGTATCTTCAATATCAGCTGTAGATCCTATATCTCATTCGAATTGGATTGATACATCAAGTAAAATATTAGATATAGCAACCTAAATTCTTCGACTGATATTTGGCTTCCACTATCAGCGTCCTGATATGTTTAGATTGTTTCCATGTGGTAAATGCTAGTGTAACATTTTTAGTTTCATTTTTAGTTTCATTGTCAGCAAAGTTACATTCGCTAGCACGTTCGAGGTATTGTTTAGAATGTATTCTAAGATTCGCCTGAGATCTGGGTTATCAAAAACGGAATTACTTTGTTCTTGATTACCACGACAAGCCTGTCGTTGAAATAAAATAAACAAATGTCGCGGTAATCGTTCACTTGGAGAGGTTGTAACACGCCATATGTAATTATCTGTGTTAGGAATTGCTGTATCATAAATTTTGTTTTGCTCAAAATATATCTTTTTGCGGTCAACATTGATTAGAGTTCCATCATTTCACTCGTTGATGAAACAACTCGTGGCATCCACAATACTAATCTTGTAATAACATAATGTCCTTCGGCTACTCCTTCGTCAACATTATACAATCGATTTGATCTGCTTGTTTTAACATAAGTGTATGTTTTAGTAAGCGAAAAAATATCTTGTAATCGCGACAAAATCCAAACATTGTGCTTAACGGAAGCAGCATTGTTATTTAGCGAGATCTTGAGGCAAACACTTTTAATTTTAATATAACACTCGTTGTATCTTATGTTACATGTATTACTAACACTGTTTAAAACATTTAACATTGCAGCACCATAAGCAGCTGCACCTGGAGGTGTTATACCAAGATTATTACATGTTGCTGTTAATAAAACTTTTGCAGATGCAGCCAATGGATCTATACCAAATTTTGCAGCGTTCGCTATAAGAAAATCTCTAACTATTATAGCATCTGCAGCAGCGTTAGCGCCGTGAGAAAAAGCACATCTTGAAATAAATTCACCTGTCGCAGCTTGTCTAAATGATGAATCTTCAAACCACATTATGTTTATAGCTACTTATTTCGAGTAATCATCGTTAAACGAAACTACGTTAAGTATTGTACTTGCTAATGGCAAGTGCATTGAAATATCTTCCACGTTTTGATGATCTAGTTGGTATCGAGATCTTCCAAATAAACTCCAATCGTTATTAACAAGATCAATTTCTTTACAATCTGTAATATTAACACCAGCTGATGTAAACATTCAACCACGTACTTCTAACAACACCTTATGCAGCAATAGAAACACGTCTTCGTCTCTTGATTTGAAAGTTCTAACGCCGGCTTTATTTCGTTCGTTTGAGTTTTCATCGAGATACTCGACTTATTCGAATTCGGTTACGGTGTCGTCAATATCAGGTTCTCCCCTGAGATCAAGATAAAATTTATCAGACATTGTTTTTATTCTGTTATGATAGCCACACAAAATTTGCAACGACGAATAAAATTTATCTACTGTCATCGGCTTTGTTTTCCTTACAATCTTAAGTACTATTTTTTCACTACGCTGCGATAATAATTTTTGTTGAAGTTACCAAAGCTCATCTTGTTTCTTTTCTTGGTGCATTATCCGCTATTGCTTATCTAATTTCCATTTCCGATGGAGTCGCGGTGGGCACTACAACATGTGCAACTCTTCTGGTGTCGCCGTTAACTTTATCAGGGATCTTTTGTGACTGCGGTACTTTACGCGCTATCCCTGGCATATTTTCAGCAATTATTGTAAATATATTTCAAAAAATTACATTAATGATTTTTCTTCGAAAATGAAATGTTTTTGTCTCATCTTGCTAATGTTATTAGGCTTATAAAATTATCTTCCCACGGCTTTGCCGTTAATGACGAATTCGACGATAGGTACGCCGATGACGTAAGTCATTGTGCACGTAAGTGTAAGTAAAATGTGACATCATCATTGTTAAGATCAATTATTCGTCCAGATTGATCTGTCAGTTGCATTGTTATACTCGTTATTTGGTTCTCAACATTAACCGGATAGTATATCAATTGTCTAGGAGTAATTTGTATTAGAGATCTTGTAGGAACATTTGGATAAAAACTATTGATCGTTTGACCTTCACTTCCTAATGCCGATTAAGATCTTAGTGCAATGGAACAATTGATTAAAATTGCACTTACTGCTGTTATGTTAACAGGCAAATCTTCATTGTATGATATATTTTGTTTTACACTACTGCCGTATTGTCGATGATTAAATCCTAACAGCGATGCAATACTAATCACTTGTGAACAATCGATTATCAAATTATTTTAGTGTTATTCTAGCTTGCTGTGTATTATAATTTAGAGTAAGCTGAAAGTTTTCTGCGACGCTGTTGCCGCTGTCATTTTGCTATTATCTCTTTAATCGCTTTATCAAGATCAATTACTGTATACGTCCCTTATGGTATTTTGACAGATTAGTCGTTAACATTTGTTTTTACATTTGTCATAGAATACCATATCATTGCAGAAATTATTCCAATTTCGAACTACTTATTATGGGATAGCTCTATTGGCGGATTATAATATGTTTGCGCTGTTTTTCTGTCATTGTGATGAATCTAACGATACAGTTGTCGACGGCGATGGCTTTGCCATTGTTGTTGGAATTGTCCTTTATTATATTAATGTTGTGAGATTATTTTTACGTAATAAGATCGGCATGTAAAATTTCGTACTCGACAGATATTAGATCTAATATGACCTAATATATCAACAATTTCGTTGCTGATATCCGAGCTTTTACTCCCAGTTTCTTTTGATGATATCAGCAACATAAGTCGGTCAACCATATCAGCGTTTAATGTAAAAATTTTAACATTAAATCCATGTCTTCTATATTTTTATTGTGATTTACATCATTTATTTTAAATAATCTATACAATGTCCAACCTTTTACAAACTCTTTATCTTTTACCCTAACCTTATTCACATTGTAGTGTTTGTCATTTGGACAATGTCGTATTTATATTTGACAACATCGCCATAGTTGAACCTGTTTAAAATAACATGTTTTTAAACAATTTTGATATTTGACGTCATTTCATTTTCTAACATCATTAAAGTCGTCAAATTTGTCCTTCATCAGAACTTTATTGACAAATTTTAATATTCGTTTTAGGCTATTATTTTTAGCATGTCATATAATTCTTTCAATGTTTTCCTCAATCGCTTTTTGATAATCATCAATAGACGGTAGGGTTAGATCAATTTATCCCTGCTGCTGTTTAATCAATTCTGACACAACATTTTCAGTTTCACTTTTTCAGCAATTTTTTTTTCAGTAATTTTATCTGACTCTGCTTGCTGTTGCATTTTTAACGACCATAGCAAGCCTTTTTCTGGTCCTTTTTAGTTTTTCTGGAGATAATGTTTACACTTCCAGTTGCTTGCCAAGTACTGCTTCAGTTTTTCGCTTGAAAATGCTAATTCTTGCTTCCTCTACTATTCGTTGGCCTCGACGTGTTTCTTCCACTTTTTTCTTAAAAGCAGCTGAGTTTTAATGAACTTCTTTAGTAATAAAATTCTTTGTTGATGTGTATCCTATGTTAGTTTTATAAGCTTCATAAAATTAAGCTGAAAGAAACTCATCAATACAGCAACAGCTGGATAACACGCTAATTTATCATATAAAAGGAAATTATATTTATCTTTTGTTGCTTAGTGATATAGTTCAATCAACGTATCTTTTGTTACATCACCACAGTGTTCATTTGCAATATTTATTACATCAACATTATCCAGCCCTTGAAATAATATGAAACATCCCGTATTTATCCTAATAAATCTGTCGACTTTATAAAACCCTTGAGCTAGATAAATCGAATTACATCTTTTGTTAAAATGAAAAGTATTATCTAATTTTATTCATTTCCTAGTTGTTTAGCGGAATATCGTCAAATACGACTATTTCATGCTCTGACAAATCAAGTTCATCGACTGGAATTAAATCTGCTGGTTGTTTTATCATGCCAACTCCAAGTTCAGCATGAAGGTTATCGTTATATTCATTTAACAACTTGCATTTATCATGATGTGGATTAATCGTGTATATGTAAACTATGTCGTAGCTAAAGTTATTATTGAGCAAAGGATTAAGTAGCAGATTTGTTTTACCAGATCTTGTACGACCAAATATAATAATTTGGATCCTCGTTGTTACGCTTGTGGTTGATTCAGTATCAACATTTGGTATCATTGAATTTTTCGTTGACGATTTCGCCCTTGTTATATAATTTTATGCTATAAGTAAATATGTTATACGATACATAATATGAGTTAATACACAAAGTTTGGAACAAGGCTCACTAGATTCACTTCTGCTGACGAACCAACAATAACTGATACATCATCTTTTGTTTAAAAACCGGTGATACAATGATATGCAATTTATTAACGTCAAATCAGCGAACACATGGTTTAGATATAGATCATCCGCCACCAAAAATTTGATCTCACTCAAGCGATAGGCTACTCACAACTAAAAACGATCGACAATAACAAACTATCATTGACAAGAGGAACATTATATGGTAAATTGAATGTCAGAGATTAAACTTATAAACTTAAATCAAATCCAACAGGCTAGTTATTTGAAGTTGAAGTATGTGGATGGCAACAAGCTTGATAAAACTTGTGGAACGGTTATGTGAAATATTAATAAGCCAAGAAAAAAACTTATTGGATAATACACAAGCTGTGAGTTGTGCTCAACTAAAACCTGTTGACGATAACAAATTTAATAAGGCCAACGACACAATTACATGTACCCTTGTAATGAGTAATAACTAAACAAAAATCTGGATTTCCGATAAATTCGCCACCAGCTGATGATACTGATGTTATTAGTTATGCTCAGCTAAAAAGAACAATCCGGCGGACCAAGGACAAGCAATATAAATATGAGAAACAACAAATTCACAGCAACATACGTTCCAGTTAACCCTAATGATCTGACAAATAAGGCTTATGTTGACAGTGTATCTAGTAGCGTAAAACGAACAAAAGACAATGTTGGGTATATTCCAACACTCTTTAAGGCAACTGATAACCAAGCTGAGTTTGAGGTAAGCACAGCATCATGTTATCCTGAAAATTATCCTTATCTCGCTTTCTCTGATATACAAGAATGGACTACTAATGGAAAAAATAAAGACTTTTGGATCAAAATCAAATATCCCATTGCAGTTGCAATCTGGCAATTTCATTTGCGCGGTCGATTAAACTCTAGTGTTGGGCGAATTTATAATTGGAGATTACAAGGATCAAACGATGATACCAACTGGGTAATATTAGACATTACAGCAAACACGTATATAAATCAACAACACAATATTTTACAATTCGAACTAAAAATATTGTTAACTAGTACTTGTATTGTCGAATTTATGTTATCGAAGCTGAACGTCTGTTTCCGGGATTGACTACATTTCAAACATAAACATTCAATGATCAAATTTAATACAGGTGTTATAAAATAAACAGTCGGTGCCATCGATTATAACAGTTACTATAACTTTTATAATGTTAAAAAGACGTTGTTGGACACGATACATGGAAAACTGAAAAGACAAGAATAACTCAAACCTTGAAAAATATATTAGATCACGATGGTAACGCTATTGAGTTAGCATCGATTGATCTTGAACGTAATTTTGTTGTTGTTGTTGCAAGTGTGAGAGGACCACAGATGATCCAATAATTAAAATGGTTTGATAAAAAAACTAGATATTGTCCAAAGAATATTGCCTCAAGGAATAAAAAGAAACTGAAAGCATTCTAAAATATATTACATGAGCTCAACAGTGCAAATGTTGATTTGTTGAAGGGAGGAAATTTAATTACCTCTCAAGTTTATGACGGAGGAGCTCAAGATGAAAGACAAGTAAATGAAAATCGTAATCGCCTTAACAAGCTACTGAATTCTAAAATGATAAGACTAGCAAAAAATAAAAACTTAAATAATATTTTTCCAAAACTATCAGTTGTAATCATCTTGGCATGTACTATCACGATAAGGAAGCGCTAACTCAAATAGTTAACCTTTATGAATGTGCGGAGCTAATAATAAAGGTGTACCTAAACTCAATTTTACCAATGTTGATTGATTGTCTCGAATATGATTCGATTATTGTTAATAAACCTCTAGCAATAATCAATTTGAAGTCGATGAGCGAAAAAATATGTTAAGGTGTCAAGTCAGTAGAATTTAAAAAATATCATCATCTTTATCAATACCAATATATTAGTGAAGAATATGATGTTTCGCTTCCCTCACTCGAACGATATGGGCGAATTTCACTACGGTATTATTATGATGAAATTAAAAATATAAAAATATATAGAAATATAAATCAAATATATATATAATATAAAAATTGTTTTTCTTAAATAAATTTTATACTTAATCCCCTCAAATTTGGTTATGATGAAATTTAGGCAAAGTAAATTATTCACTTTTGCGATCGCTTATGCAATTGTTAGGGAGCACCTTGTTCTCAAACATTTTATGTTAGATCAATTAAGTTTGGTACTAGGATATATTAATGAAACAGAAAGTCATTCTGATAAAATTTCAATAAACAGAACAACGTGGTTTACACGTGCTGTAAATAATTTTAAATCCTACAGCTGGTTAAGATAATATGATGAATTAACAGATAAATGATATAAGAATACTTCATCAGTCATCTTTTTATAGGTGATCCTAACAATAATGAGTTCCGTGAATTTTTAGACTCAATCATTGGTACTATTAACTCCGCCATGGATGGTCCAAAGCCCGCCTGCAAAAGGAGGAGTGTTAAAAGTAGAGCCAGCGACCCTACCCCTTATAAACTCTAGTGCTACGGAAACAGCGAGAAAATTCAACGAAAAGAAGGTCACTCTCCTATGACAGTGGTGGAACAAAGCCTAATGGAGTTCCGTCACCTAATACATGGCCCAATCTCCAATGCAAAGCTACTAACTAGGATCTGAATCTGGAATGTAAGGACGCTATTCCAGTGTGGCAGACTGGCACAGATCCTTAAGGAATTAGACAATTACTGGATGCACATCTTGGGAATTAGCGAAGTACTTTAGACTGGCACTGGTAGGATAAATAACAATGGCACAACCATAATCTACTAAGGACACGAGACTGAGCATGCGCGACGAGTGAGCATCGTTATGTCTAAAGTATTAGCGGCAGCACTCACAAACTGTAAGCCTGTCTGTGACCGTATCATCGCAGCATGATTTTCCAAACATGCCTCACGAAGAACACCGTGTTGCAAGCATTGAGGGCGCAAAGGACACCGCCAAAGATACTTTTATGATCAGCTCCAAAAAGAATTGGACGATTCTCCACAACACTACCTCGTACTTGTTTGCTTAGATTTTAACGCTAAGATCGGTAGCCAACGCAGTGGATCTGAGCACTCAATCAGGACGCGCGCTTTGTCGAATGCGAGAAATGATAATGGTGACAGACGTATCTCTTTCTACGCATCAAACTGCCTGTCAATCAGGAACATCTTCTTCGATCATAAAAAGCAGATCCCCCAAAAACGTGGCGGTCTCCCTACGGATGTACACTTAAAGAGATAGATTATGTCTGTATTAGCAAGCGGCGGAGATCATTGCTGCTGTACGTGCAAGTGAGTAGAGGAGATAACGTTGGATCTGACCACGGTCTAATCGTCACCATATGTCGACTCCGTCTGAAGCGTTAACATGTTCAGCAAAAGCGGCCACGTCCCATCGCAGTGGAAAACCTTAAAAATTATGTAACCTCAAAACGGTTTCAAATCTAGTTTCGAAATCTGTTTAGCCCGCTGTCCATGGAGATAGATTTCGAAGGGATATGGTGAAGATTCAAGGACACGGTAATTGGTAATGCCGAGGTGAGTGATGGGAGGAAACTAGGAACGTATACGGAGCGATGGATTCAGGAACTGTCTTGGGAATTGATTGACAAAAGGAGGAAGATTCGGCAGAAACGTGACCAGGCATGGACAGAACAAGAACGAATGGAGGCATCAAAAGCCTATCCAGAATCAGATCGAAAAGTGAAGAGAAGTTGTAGGCGAGACAAGCAAGAGTGGCTAGACCAGAAGAGCCAAGAAGCACAGGATGCAGCTGGAAAAATAACACAAAGACGCTCTACTACATCGTTCGCTACCTCATCGGAGCAAAGAGTGGACACGGAGCCCCAATCAAGGACAAAAATAGAAAGCCGTGTCTAACCGATGAACAAGACGCTCGATGTGTTGAGCACTTCAAGGAAACGCTAAATCTGCCTACTCCAGAAACTATCTTCACTTTTGATATACTCGACCCAGCAGACAACCTGGCCGTGCGGCTGGAAGAAATATTAACAGCAGAGACTGAGTTGGCGCTATGGCTCCTAACGAAAAACAATGCGCCTGGCCTGGATATCGTGTTTGCAGAAATGCTTAAACACGGTGGGCAGTTTCTCTTCAACAAGCTTACAGATATTCTAAACTCAAATTGGTTGACGATAAGAGTACCCGAATAGTGACGCAAGTGAGTCATCGTCAAACTTGCAAAGACGGACTATACCAACTAGTGAGGATTCACACTCCTCTCGGTCCCTGGAAATTTTGTCCTGCTACGGTATCTAAAGGAAGCTCTGGATGCAAAGCTTCGAAAAGAACAGGCTGGCTTTCGTCACGGCTGATCGTGCAAAGAACAAATATTTGTCCTGAGAAACATCACTGAATAGAGCCTGGAACACAAACAGCGGTTCATTGTCAACTTTGTCCATTTTACAAAGGCCTTCAACCTAATACATCGGGAGTCGCTTTGGAGCATAACGAAGTTGTGCGACATCCCAGAATAATTCGTTGAGGCTTTTAGAAACCTCTACCCTGATTCAAGCTGCTGTGTTAGAACTGATGACGGCACCAAAGTCTCCTTTGTCATCGAAACTGGCTTGAGTCATGGATGTATCCTGTCTCCTTTTCTCTTCCATATGGTGATCAACTTCGTTTTGCAAAAGGCTATGGATCAAGATGATTTTGGAACTCCATGATTGAATCAAAACCGGCTAACTGGCCTTGACTTCGCGGATGACACCACGAATTAAAAGCGCAAAAAATGACAATGATCCTGGAACGCGAAGCGGTTAGAGTTGGACTTGGGATAAGCGGAAATAAGACAAAGTTCATGAGGATTGGATATACCACATCAACTGACATCATGAAGATTGGTCAACAACAACTCGGAAAGGTTGAGAAATGCACCTGACATCGACCACAATGTAGCTTGCTGAATAGGGAAGGCAGGGCAGTCTTTCAAGTGTTCAACAAATCTGGGCCACCGCACAAATCAATGTAGTAACGGAAATCCGGCTATTCAATACCATCGTCGTCCCGACTGTAACCTATGCATGTGAAACGTGGAAGACGTCGGCCCGGATGGCAAGTAGGCTTGAAGTCTTCCAACAGCAATGGTTGCGTCGAATCCTGCAAGTCTCGCAAAAGGATCACATCACAAATGAAGAGCTCCACCAGCGAACAGGCACCCAGCCTCTCAATGACATTGTGACAGAGCACTGGCTACATTTCGCTGGCCACGTACTCCGGAAACCAGTCTCACGGCATCCAAGAAACGCCATTTCGTGGACGCCAACGGGAAGACAGAAACAAGGTCGCCCCGGAACTACATGGCGACGCACCTTCATCGAAGATCTGCAACAGATCGACATCGATGGAGAACACTCGCTGCCCAATGTGCCGAACGGCGCAGGACGAACTAAATCTAAGTTAGTAATTTGGTACTACTACTTTTACTATCATATTAAACAAATTATCACAAAAATATTATATAATGAAAAGAAAGATGATCGATTTCAATCATATCTCTAACGATATTCCAAAAACATGTTGTTGATGCGTTGATGCAGTACTATAAGTTATATAACAAAAATATCGTGGTGCGTTAAAATCTGTTATTTATATTACAGTAGAGTATTAAATATTACATCTGGTATAGTATCAAGCGGAGCATCATTAAATCTTTCCTTTTGATAATATCAGGTGTCAGTATATCCATAACATCAACGCTGAAAAATATCGAACCAAGATTCGAGATGAAAAAGTTCTTATAATAATGTAATAATAACGTATACAAAATTGCTTGATCAAATAAGATGGTATATGCAAGGAGTTAAGTACGACATGGATGATTTGATACGTGAGTTTCGTATTGTTGATGGTATATTAACTGCTGTTCTGCCGATGGGAGCGAGTAAGAAAAAGTTTGTCAAAAAGTACGAAGATGATAGGGTATGAAATTTTATTTAAACTTAAAGTGCACTTTGAAATAAAATAACCCCATCGCCTCCATATTAGGTGCCGCTGAATGGGTGATCTAAAAAAATGTGTTTTGTATTTGTTTCGATGACGGGGTCGGGGTGGGTGTCCGGAGTCAACATTAATTAGAGAAAGCGGTCTAGAGCTAAAATCTCCATTTGGTATTACTACTGGATATAATATCTTCATCTGACAAGTAACAAAATAAAAGACGGAAAGAACTAAGGGGTAACGGAATTACGCGTTACGTAAGAGGGTGAACCCTACAAATTTTTGCGACAAAATCGATTAAAGCCTCAGAATGCCAAATGGAGCCTTCCTACGAAATCTCATATTTTAACCAAAAAAAAAATTAAAGGCCCCATTTTACAAATGGAGCCTTAGCGATTTTGTCGCAAATACATTGTCATAACCACCCTCAAATTGCTGCCATCTACGTCAGAGAGGGTGAACCCTACAAATTTTTGCGACAAAATTGATTAAAGCCTCAGAATGCCAAATGGAACCTTCCTACGAAATCTCATATTTTAACCAAAAAAAAATAAAGACCCCATTTTACAAATGGAGCCTTAGCGATTTTGTCGCAAATACATTGTCATAACCACCCTCAAATTGCTGCCATCTACGGTCGCAAATATGTTGTCATTTCACCCTCCCTGCTGCTGATTAATACAAATTATTTAACCAATTTATTTGTTAGCTTTTCACAAACAGACTAATCGATAATACTTCACCACGTAGATCAATCAAATTATTTGACTAATCGGTGAGTGTAAAATTAATTCTAGTTAGTAAATCATTTTGACATTGCATATAGACTGGATTAGTCGGATTCTCAACAATTAAAAATCCTGGGGGTGCTGTTGGTGAAAATGAATAAAGAATGTAACCTTGTCGGGCTTGATTTGATTGTTCCATATTAATTTGATAACTTCCTTCGATTACATCACACGTTAAATTAAGTGCGATCACTGATGAAATATTCACATTGTTCGGTGCGATATGTCTACCGTCGCCGTCGGGAGAATTATTATAAGTGAGGATAATAGGCTTCGGCTGGCTATCTTTCCATGATTGATAAATTTTATTAAATCCTTCGTCGATGGCAGTTCTGAGTTTTTTCTTTAACTCGGGAACATTATATCCTGGTAATTTATAATTTGGATTTTCATTTATATTTTTTTTATAATCTTGAGCTGAGCTAGTTTTTGAAATCGGGCTATTTTCATCAGTGAAGAGATTAGTAATCCTCGAATTAAATATTTCCATGTCATCGATGAATTTATTACCCGCGGCGACTACACTAGTAAACTCAGCTTGTGAAAGAAAGCCAGATCTTAACGACGGTAATAGCAACAAAAAATCATTATTCATTCTATCAAGGATGTGATCTTTAATATCTACAAATGTTGGACTTGTTTCATGTATTTCCAGAATTTCACCTTCCTCTGGGATATAATCATTAAAAAATGGAATTCTCCACACATCTTCACCATATTGATTCTTATATCGATATCTTTTTGTGAAGTTTATATCCTCGAATTTTTTATAAGTTTTTGATGGATTTTCAGGTCCTATTTCATCAGTGACGTAATCAGATTTTACAGGCTCGGGCGTGGAATTACCAGCACTTCTAGGTGGATCTTCGGGCCATCCTAATACTGTTCTTATTGAACTGTTATAAATATCTACAACATACCCAGGAGAGCCTATTTCAATTGTAGATGATAGTGTTGGTTCATGAACTGTTATCGCAATTTTTGATTCTTTTTTAGTAATCGATTTTATTCTACGTTGTAATTCATTATTAATTTGCTCAATTTGATAGGACCCAGTTGGTATTGAAACAACGTTCCAATCTGGAGTGTCATCTTTTTTATTCCTATATGCAAATACCAGAGAATTATTAGGTCTCTGACCGCCAAATGGAACCGATCTGATATTAGGCCAACTATGATACACTCGTAATTTTGCCAACGCGATTTCCTTTACTGAAACAGGTGAGGGAAAATTCACACTGAATTTAGGGTTTGTTGACGATATTGATATCATACTTGTTTTCCGCGGAGTGGTATTTTCTGCTATCCGCTGAAGTAGTTGAATCTCTTGCGACATTATTATTATTATTTATAATGTCTAATTTTGCAATAGATGAAAAAACGCTAGCGTTTTTAATCGTAGTATCATAAATACGTATCATCGCGGAGAATTCGTCTTCGGTAATTATCGTATCATCAATCGATGATGACATCAACGAGGATAATTGTGAGTAACCGTTAGATACTGCTTGATGTTTTACTATATAGTCGTTAAGTTTTTCTTGAGAACACGATGATATTTTTTTAGTAATAGCATTTGCAATTCCGGCAAATGTTGTCACCGCGGAAATAGCAATTGGGACAGCAATCGGAGCTACCATTGTTACTGAAGATAGTATAATACCAGCACCGGCCATTATACCAGATACCGAGTATACTGTAACATCAATTACGGTAATTCTCCTGCGATACTTTTTAATATTTATTTCATATTCATCAATGAGTGTTTTGAGTTTTGTTAAGAACTCTTTGACGGTATCATAGCGATATTGCGATGACGGAATCATATTATTTTAAAATCTCAAGTGGTTTCTAATTGTTAAAAATTCTAATTTAGATCAGCTACAAACTCCATGTACCATACAAATGATGTCTTATTTAAATTAGGATCAGTGCTTGTTATTGTAAACCGTTTGTATTCATCTAGGTCAATAGTCGTTGAAATCACGTTGTTGTATCCATATGAAGTCGATGATGATATATTAAACTGATTCAGTGACACTATTGTTAATCGATAAATACCCTTCTTTGACACAGTGAGAGTTATTGTATTCTTTTTAGGTTCCCAATCTAATGATCCAGAGAGAACTGTGTATATCATATTTATGATATTCCTCTCATGAGGAATCTTTATTCTTTCAAGTAGCGGAAGATTGTCTGTTTTAAATTTTGTAATATCCTCGATAGATTTTTTAATACTATTAATATTATCTCTAATAATACTAAATCCAGTATCATTAATATTTTTAATACTGGATTTAATTTCATCAAAATTGGATTTAATTTCAGCGAGAGATGGAGAGGTTACCGCTGGTGTTCCAAAAAATTTATTGATAATATTTCTACGAAGGGAAGTATATGTTGTTATATGTTTTTCAAGTTCTTCGTTTAAATTTTTTAATGCATCTGTGATTGTAGAAACAAGTACACCTGGTTTGAGTTTTCCATCATTTGAATATAACGCTATTGTATCTTCAACGACGTCACGTCTTCGTATTAAGACATCATCCAATGAAACATTACTAGATTTCAATTTGCCCTGGCGATCTTGAAATACAACTATTTCCCCAGGATCTACACTTGACAAATTTAATGTCTCGGCGATTTCATCTTCGATTATTTTTTTTACACTTTCCACAGCGAATTTACTATCGGTTTCTGTTTTTTTTTATTCTGATAAAGGTCGTCCCCAAATATCAATCATTATACGAAAACGCTACGTTTTTCTAAATCATAACGCTATCGTTTTTGCCATTGCCTGCTAGTATATTCATTAACAACAACTTGTGGTGGTTTCCTTGGAAATTTAGATATCTCTGCAAGGAAGTTTAATACTTCACGACCGCATATCGGTGGATCATTTAACTGTTGTGTTGGTAGCGTGGAATAAAAAATTGGAGATGACTTTGTTATTGTGGATACATATCGCATGAATTCTTTTGGTGGAGCTAATCCATATGAATCAAAATAGACAATTCCACGTGGATCAATTGCATATGCGACCCAATGAGTTCCTTTTCCGCTGCTGTTATCAAGATTAATAATACCCGTTTCATTTTTCATTGGTTTTGACGGTAATTGATCTCTCATGAAAACTCCTCTAAAGTTTTTTATTGATAATGATTTTACAGCATCAATTAAATCAAAATTGGACATTGGTGAAAATCCTAGGGATTTTTCCACTAATAAGCCGTTCCTGGTATTCTTAGGCCCGTGCCCTTGTACCAATTGTATGGGGTTCCTGGTAGTCTTAGACCCTTTCCTTTTTTTTATAGCCTTTCCCAGTAGCTTTTTTCAGGGCCATTCCTGCAGCAGTACCAACGGCTCCTAACGCTGCCGCCTTCGCAACCGCTGAGGCAGCCGCTGCAATCAATGCTGGAATAGCAGCTAACAGCGGGAATATTCCACCTGATTTTATCATACTGGCGATTGCTGCTTTCGAAAAATCAATTTGAACTCCTCGTTTGTTCTTTAGCGCATCATTGAAATGTTTTATTTGACGATCTGTCAGTGATAATTTATGTGCACCACCGGACATTTGAGTGGGTTTCAGCGTTATTGTAGTTCCACATTCTTTAGCAGACTTTGATTTCAATTTCTTGACCTGACCATCAGTCAACTGGACATTAACAATACTATATGTCATTCTATTCTAAAATGTAATTTACACTTTCAATTGATCTTATTGCGAAAATCCTAACTACATGTTTGGAAAATCAAATGATTTTTGAAAACATTACATGTTTTCCACTGGTGCATCAATAAGTCTCATTCGTCCGCCAACTCCTTCTAACAACATTGATTTATCACTGAGAATGACAGCAACTGCTCTATAATCGGCTATACCAGCAGGGCGTTGTACCCGAGCTTGGAAGTATATATCAACAACAGATTGTCTCATCATGTCAAGATGTTCCAATGAAAAGTAATAAATCGGATAGTGTTTTTCAAAATCAATTTGCGATATTTGCAAACCAGTATCAACATTTTGATCACGACCCATATACGACAATATTCTATGATATACACGAGCTATGTTGTTGTTTTCATAATTAAGATGTACAATCTCTGCTGGCTCTTGTTGTCCGTTTATTCTCAACGAAACTTCACTTACCCCTAATTTATCAAATATCATATGACTAGATACTTGATGACCCACTCGATTTGCATCCTGTAACGCTATAAAGATATGACGTGGAGCTGAAACACCTTGTTTTGATGCTAAGTGCCATGTAAATGTGCCATTTACATTATCCTGCTTCGTATCAGTCGTTGTTGTTAGCCAACTTAGCAATGATTTTCCACCTGTGTCCATAAACGATAGTAATTGTTGCTCTATTGTAACTGCTGGAGTCAAGACGGGTATCCATAGAACCAATTTATTTAAAATGACTTTACCATCATCAACACCATTAGCACGCCAGATTGCATCATTGTCATTTTCTTTTCGCACTAACACGACCGTATGCTTTGCTCCATAGATGACTTTTCTGACATTTCTACAGAATCCGAATATGTGATGTAACGGAATTGCACATGAAAACCGTCGATGTTGTCCTTTCAATGTTCCATTTCGTGTTGCAAATCCTAGATTGAAATTACCATTAACCCTTTTTAAAATGTCGAATTCAGCGCCTGGTCTATCTTCACGGTCTAGATTAGCATCGAGTTGTTGATTAACTTCTGCAGTAGCTTGCGCAGTTCTACTTTAATAAACTGAATATGGTCAGCATGTTCAGAAGTATCCTTAGCAAACATCATAGACGGACCGGCCGACCTTGTATAATCATCAGAATATCTCGCAAGTCCGATTATTGTTGTTGCAATATCAACATTTTGTTCTATTGATTCAATTTCTTTTCCATCAATGATATATCTTGCACTGTTAAATAGCGCCATAATGCCATTATTTACGAAACCAACTCGGATATTTTGGTCATCCCCATATGGTGTATCAGCTGCAACATTTGTTACAAGCTCTCCTTCTACTTCAATAAACGCCTCACACGGCAAAAAGTATCTACTTGTATCTTGAACTTGAAGTTCAACTCTCCCTCGTTGATTAGGCTCTCTTGCAGGATAGGCATAATACTGATAGTTAATTTTAGAATCATCTTTATTCACCGGTGCCGCCATATCAAACGCTGGATCAGCAATTTTTTTAAATGCCATTTATACTAAAACGTATCGTTTTTCTAAATCATTTTCTTTTTCGATTTCCTCCAAGACCGCTTCCCGCTATCATACTTGCAATATTACCACTATCTGGTGAAGTCATTGCTAATGATGCTAGTTTTTGTTCCACTGCGTTATTTATCACTTTACTGACATTTGCAGGCATCATTGTTGTTGAAGGTAGCGGTGGTGGTGGTTTTCGTCCGAATCTAGATTTCACCAATGACGTTATTCTATTCTTTGCGGTAGAAAAGGCCGTTCCTGCAAGATCTCCAACAGCGTTAATTCCCTTATTACGAATAACATCAATGGCTTTCATCGCTAATTGTTTAGCAATTGGTGCTACTTTTGGGGCTGTTCTTGTGAATAAACCCGCTATGGTATTTCCAAGGCCGTCTCCATAGTATGCCTTATAAACGGGCAATCTTGAGTTTACCACATACACGATTGTTGGTTTATTGTGATTATAGTGTACTATCATCTTATTTGAAATGACTTTGTAATTTCTAAATACAATTTCAATCACTAACTTCCCCCGGAATTCCGTCCATTAACTCATCCAAGAGTTCTCGATACGTATGAATATCAATTATCCCACCTTGGAATAATCGTCTGCAAATATCAAATGCTTCATTAGTTATTTCGACTGAGTTATTCCCAGCTCGCTTACCTCCCATAAGAACCTCAAGTCGTGATATATCATTAATGATATTACTAGGACACATATGAAAATCATGATGAGAACTTCCATAACCCTCTCCTGAAGTACTTTCTGGTTCGGAAACGTTTTGAATTTCTAGAGCTGGTTCGGAAACGTTTTGAATTTCTGGAGATTGTCGACCCGCATCAACTCCTATTTTAAAAGCTCTGTATTCCACTGTATTCTTTTTTAAATTTCCGGTGATTTCTTTATTAATTTTAAATAACCAATTCACCCATTGATTTTTGTTTATTGTGTTTTTTTGATACTCGTCTTTTAAATATTTCCCCCTGTTATTATAACTTTTGACAGCAAAGCCACCAAAAAACTCATAGTCTTCAGGTTTCAACAATTGAAATCGTCTGATTTTTTTTATAGCTTTATCAGTGAATTTCTCGTTAAAAGGAACACTTTTTTTAGTGGAAACTTTTTCAATAGAATCACTAGCATCTTCAACGGGGTTATCATCAGTATCAATATCAATATTACCCATTTGTTGTATTTCTCGCTGAGTTTGTAACTCACCTGAAAGCTGTTTTATTCCCTCGTGAGTTTTTTCAGTTTCTGTAGCAATCTTTCCTAATACATCAATAATAGGTACTGCTCCCTCTTTAGGGATGTCGCCGTATATAGCACGTTCTGTTGCAAGTTTCATATCTTTAGTGGCTTTAGTTACAGGGGCAAAAAGTTGTTCGCTTCCAATAGAAAAGTCAGTCTGCGCTTGCTGTCTAAGTTGTAGTTTATCTCGCACGTTATCTCGAATTGGTATAAACTCTTTCAGTAATGCTAACCTCTCACGGGCTAGTCTGGTACTTAATGCTTCTGAAGTCATTATTGGAAATGCTAACGATTTTTCAATTGTCGGTTTCAATGCTTGCATCAATCAAACGTCTTATAGATTTCACTTTCAAAGCAATCTCTGACCGAACTTGGTACTGTTCCCCGAGTTTCTTTCTAATGGCTTCAACTATACTAAATAGCCGAATGAATAAATTAATATCATTGTTATACAAAGAAGCATTAACCGCTTTTTGGATTCTTTTTATCAGTGAATACATTTTAGGTAGAACATATCTTCCATGTTTCAATTGTATATCAATTTGTTCAAATTCATTCAAAAGTCTGTCTTCATTCAAAAATTCAGAGAGTACGATTCCTTGATTTCTTAAATTTGATATTTCTGTGATGATAGATGTAATATCTTGAAATTCCATTTATTGAATATTATTACTAATGTATTTGTATCTTTAAAATATTTTTATATACAAAAAAAAAACAAAACATATACAATGCCCGTCTCTTCCTCATTCGAGTTTCGAGGCAAGAAAGTGCACATACATTAAAGACTTATACAATACCCTAACCCCCCAATCGAGTTCAAGGGCGGGTTATATGGATATTAGACGTGAAATCCAAGTGATTTCTTTACAAACACTGAACATATAACATAAAGCCTCATTTGGAACCTCTTTCGCGCCAAACGACGTCAAAGAGGCCCAGAGGGGGACAGCACATTCTTGGAACTCATTTAGTGCCTTCGCATTATATAAGCCCAAGGGCCACAAACATAGATCTCCCAATTGGAAGCTCTAACGTAACAAATGCTATATTAGGTCTTCCGGAAGATATGTTGTGGGGGGGACAGTACATTACATATATACAATGCGATTCAATGAATGAATATTTACAATGAATGAATATTTACAATGAATGAATATTTACAATGAATGAATATTTACAATGCGATTCAATGAATGAATATTTACAATGAATGAATATTTACGATGCGATTATATAGGATGGTTATATATACAATGCGATTATATAGGATGGTTATATATACAATGAAATGATAGGATGGTTATATATACAATGAAATGATAGGATGGTTATATATACAATGAAATGATAGGATGGTTATATGATAGGATGGTATGATAGGGACAGTACAGGACGATACAAACATGAAACGACGGGGCGCGGCCTACACCCAATCTGCCAATCAAAAGCAACCCAAGAAATTAACCCTGGTTGCAGTTGAAAAAATTCAACCACACCATGTCAATGGCGTGGGAGTTTTGATTGGCAATATTGGGCTTCGTTTAAAGCCCCAAACTTATTACGACTCATATTATATATAAGGTGAACTAATACTGCAGTGTCAATGTGTAGGTGTGTATTTATTTTTCTAGCATTTCATAATGAATACTGTGTAGTAATTTCAATGGAAGCTAAGTATTTAAATAAAACATTAAAATAAGAAATACAACTGTTAAATAATAGCAATTTTTTTATTAATTTCTATAATATTACGATTAAATAATCGTAATAATAATGGATTTACACGACGAGATAACTCCGTAATGGGGATCCCTGTCAATTCAGGACCTGCTATTTCTTGAATCGAGAATGATATTTTTCTGAATTTTATTACCACACTAAAAAAACTAAACTACATGTAGCGCATTTTACTATTTTGACCTCACATACAATCTATTTTAATTTGTAATTATAAAGTAATTTCATTTTCATACAAACGCTGTTAATGCTGTCTTTGTAATTGGGATTTTTAAAAAATCTATTAATAGAACCCTGACCTCGGCCATACATAACTCTGTCAAATTGTCTACCTACAGGTTTTTCCAACAAAACCCTAACTGCTGTTCTCAATACAGTCTTTAGAAACAAGAAACAATAACACAAAATCAAAATCCGTACATACCTGATACGTATAACCATTAAATACGTACATGAGATCACACACATCATTAATTCAATCCAATTTCACATGTCGCACGAATTACATATCCGGGAATCAATATCGAAAGTAGGATAGTCACGTGACGATCAGTAGTAATGAGAGGAAATACGGAACAAAATAGTAATTATTGAGAGTTATCTTGTAAATAGGAAAACTTTATTCTATGTCCATTTTTCTTTGAGATAGCTGTTTGACAAATCCCTTCAGCAACTTTTCGTACTGAAGGCATACATATTTCAAAATATTTCCCTGCAGCATTCATTGATTGAAAAATTCTTTTTTCATTCGTCGCTGTATCAAATGACTGTACTGGTCTCTTTCCAACTGACTTATAAGTCCCTGTCTTTCCTTTTTTTGTATTCTCTCTTTGAGAAATACACTGTAAATTGGAAATCGCGTTATTTTGAATATTGGAGTCAATGTGATCAATAACACAGCCATCTTTAATCGGTCCCATATAACACTCAAAGACTGCCCTATGACAGAGATATCTCTTTCCTCCAGCAGTAAAACACAAATATCCTTGATTATTAACATATCCCATGGGTTTCTTTAGTCTACAGTGTCTAACAACACCATTACGAGATATTTCATAATTAACAAGTATTGGATGTGGTCTGAATTCTTGCTCCATTTATATATAATAATACTATTTGTCTAATTCATTATTTGCTTTAATTATAAATCTATTAATGTAGTCTTGAGGGGTTTTTATGATTTTGTCTTTGACAGAGTCATGGTTAGGGTTAATGATAGCGTTTTTTATTCGTTTATCATAATAACGTTTCAATTCTCTAAACCGCTTACCCCCACAATTGATACATAATTGTGATTTTCCTCTCACACCCACCCCACAATTTATGCATGGGGACGGGCCTGTCGAATTATTTCTGACACTCTGTAAGTGATATCCACAGAATTCACCTCTACACGATTTATTGCATGGGGTTACTGATCCGATCATAAGCCATTTGCAGTGATTCATTATATATAAACAAACTTTTCTATTTAAATACTTGTCTTATTTATATGAATGAAGAATTCAAGAGATTATCGGCAATCAAGCCTTGGAAAAATATTAAATTCAATCTTGATAGAACTCTCGAAGATGTACCAAAAGAGAGAATAAATAATAGAAGTCTGATTAGAAAAATACGAGATTGTGTTCATGAGTTTAAACAGGACGGCGCATCACACACCTGGTCAACATTTAGAATTGATGGTGTTGTTGATGCTAGAATGAATGATGAAACAGCAGCTATGATACTATCACAACTTGGCAATAAACGGTATTTTCTCAGAGTGAAATTCATTATCAATTTAGAATCGGGCGAATGGGTTATAAGAGACAAGTTTGAACCAATTCTCAAAGATAGGACAACAGTTATTGTTAGCCGTGATTCCAGACCAGGGCTGTTAACTGGAATTGATAAACCATACTATGAAAAAGCGTATCCAGAAACAGCAGTCGTTTATGGGATGTATCCGTTAAATAACCCTGACATTGGAAAACTAGCACCAATGAAACAGTCAACATCAGTGGAAAAGCCACTCAACTGTGTGGCACAAAGAGTCTTAGAACACTTTACAAATGCACTCCGTGGGAATAAATTAACCGATCTAAGACATAAAAAAATAGATGAATGGGAGCTAACAGTGAAAGAGAACGGAGCAACTATTTCCGATATAGCTAGATTGGAAAAGTCGTTGAGATTTCCGATAACCGTTTTAACGATAACTGGCGAAGTATTATACGAATCGAAATACAATAAAAACGGAGCTCCAATCAAAATTATTGATCATAACAAACACGCATGGACATCCGCGGTTACAATATTCCCGCGAGACAGAACAGTGAAGTATATCCCAGAAGAATTCACCAAGAATGGCATTCTCACTGAAGAAAGATTATTCGATGCTATTGCTAGTTTGTGTAAAAACGACCCTGTATCAGTATGGCTACTTCATAGTTTTGAAGATGAAGAATGTCAATTCAATCAATTTGTGAAACCTAACGGTGAATTATATCGCAGTGAAAGTCTACATAATAGGATGAAAAATCTAGCAATAAGTCTCAGTGAAAACGCTAGCGTTTTTAATGAAAAATCCGAAGATTACGAACAGTTACTTACAAATTGTTTTACAATTCCATCGGTTGCAGCTCATTTTGCAAGAAAGAAAAATAATTGGAAACCAACACGAAAAGAGTTTTTACAGGATGTTCAATCCAGCTGTTTGGAATATTATCATGGCGGTCTATGGAACGTTAAATACAATCGTGAAAGTATGATATCAGTTGATATCGTTGCCTGTTATCCAGGAAGTTTTCTAGGATATGGATTCGCTGGTGAGTATTTTAAACGGTTTGGACATCCCACACATGAAATGACTCGCGTTGCTATTAATGGACCACTGCCTGATTTTGATTTGACCGGTTTTGCTTGCGTAGTATCATTTGAATTCGCTGAAGGACTTCATCCGTGTTGTTATGTTTGGATTGGTAGACACATGGTTGAAAGGATGTGGTTACCAATAGTGTTATTGCGATATATGATTGATTGTAAAGTGTTAGTTTCGTTGATTGTCAGCGAAGCGATTATCTCATATCAAAAACAAACTAATGTCTGGTTACCAGAACCAGAATGTCTTGATAGTATAATCGATAAGTCTAGAAAACATATTGATGCTGACGAGGAGTGCATCATTGAATGGTCAAAAAAGATATTTAATCAACGAAATAGTGAAGCAAAGGATCTCGGCCGAAGAATAATCGGTAAATTTACACAAGGTGGAAAAAAATTCAATTTTAAAAGACAATCCTCACGATTGATTATAGATGATGCCGAATACGACTTTGTTATTAAAGATGCAGTAGAGAAAAATAGATACGCAAATTGTAAAACAGCCTTCTTGTCCAATAAAACAAAGTTAGGTAGAATTGTTACTTACAGTGATGGAGAAAGCTCTGCATATCTACATTTGAGAGCTTCTATGCTGGGTTATGCATCTATCAATTTATTTGCAATGATAAATAGATTTCCTAGTATAGCAGTCAGAGTTGCAATTGATTCAATGTATGTCGATAAAAAATATATCAAAGAGATAACTAAATTTACTAATAGCGAAGAGACTTGGGGAACATGGCGAATTAAACGTGAAATACAATGCGATTATTCTGAATCAGCAGACGTTGAGATTAAAAGCAGTTACCTGAAGAACGATAATTCTATCAGTGAAAAATCTATGTCTAAAGCACCACCGATATCAGATCCAATTTGTAGATATAAAACAGTTTATTTAAACGGTTGTGGTGGATCTGGAAAGACAACACGTGCGATAGAATTATATCGAGAGAGAACGTCCATGATTGTACTCACACCAACCCATAGACTAGCGAGAGAGATCAAACAACGAAATGTTGAAGCTTGCACGTATCATAGCTTTTTTCGATACAAGGGTGATGCTTGGACTCCTGAGCGAATGGGTGAGAAATTTATTCCAGCGGTTATTATTTGGGATGAAGCATGTACTGTTTCAGAAGATGTATTAAAAATGTTTCTTGATTGGTTATTGCAAAATAATACAAAAGTTATATTGTGCGGCGATCATGGTCAACCACCACCATTTGTTGGTAGAAGTCCACATAATTGGTTAAAAGGATTTGTTGATTATTACGAAGAAATCGATACTGACTATAGAGCACTCGATGAGCAGTTACGTGAGTTTAAAAAACTAATTAGATTACAACACGATAGAATTCAATGTGAAGTAGCGCGTGAAATAATTTCTGAAACACCTTTGAATGATTTTTGGGAAACATGGAAACCAAATGATTTTGTAGTAGCAAGTAGAAAGATAGTCAGAGACGCACTTCAGAAAAAGTTGTTTGAGCTACACAAGAAAAAATTCCCAACGTTTCCAGTACCGTTGTGTTATAGACCATTGGATACACGAAAGCAGAATATTGAAGTTGAAATTCCAGGCCAGACGGAGAAACAGATTCTAGTGTTAAACGATATTGTGCTAGTTGATATCAATACTGTAGAAGATGCATTATGCGCTGATAAATCACCATGGACGCTTGGTTATGTAACAACAATACACTCGTCACAAGGATTGACCATCACGGATACAATTGTCTGGATAGTTGATAATCGCATTGAATGGTCAAATTTAGTCTATCTCGCAGTGTCCAGAGTACGACGAATAAATCAACTACGAAGGATTGTTTTCGATGATGATTTTAATGCAAACGATGATAACACTGATATTAGCATCATTAATAAAAAAACTCTCTGGTTACAAACAGCAGGACAAAAAAAACAACGAGAATTTGATATTGATGCTGACGTAATAATCGCATTAAAAGAACAACAGAAAAATCACTGCGCCAGTTGCAATTGTATAATGCACTGGCAGTATTCGGATAAAGACCCTCGACAATTCACCGTAGACAGAAAAAATAACAGCCTTGGTCATGTCAGAAACAATGTGATGTTGACCTGTCTTGAGTGTAATAGACGTAACGGAGCTAGTTAAGACCATGTGGCGGTAATTGAGTATCGTCCGGAATGACTTGTAGTTGTTCGCGTGTAAAACCACGCTGAGGTGCAGTTGAATCCAATCTGTAGATTGGAGGTCTACCAGTTGATCGCGTTATGGTTGAAATTTTATGCGTAGTAACACTCCATATAGGATCAGTAGCTCTTCTTTTACCACCTTCAAGCTCTCCTGGTTCGTATAAATATCTCACAGTAACATCACCGAGAAGTGGCTGAGTGCTAACCTGCTGCGGTTGTTCGGGAATATATTCTTTTTTATTGCAATATTTGGTTTCATATTAATAGTTCGAGTAATCTCGTTATTTAACGCTGCAACTACACTCGGTAACCTTTGGACCCATTCACGAGATCGTTTTTCTTGGATGAATTCTTTTGCATATTGATATCCAAATAACCGTTCTGCAAGAGTTCGATTAAATCGTTCTACAATTGCCTGATCACGATGTAACGCAGTATGTCCCCGTCGTATTGTAACACTATGAGTTTTCATTGTTGATAGAACAGCACCTTGAAACTCTTTGCCAGGATCAACTTGTAATAGATTTGGCCATCTTAGAGGACCTCGTCTATAAATCCTTTCAAATGCAGAAGCGACTTCAGAAGCTGACTTTGTTTTCAATGGTTCTGCTTGTTTAAATCGACTCGCAATATCAACTACAGTTAGCGCGTATTTGTAACCATGGTCATGTGGTAAGAACAATAAATCAGCCTGATGAACTTCATTGGGTACGGTAACATCAAAATGAGAATAATTAATTTGTTTAGGCGGTGGTAGATAAATTTGCCATATAGCCTGTTTGGATAACCAATCTTTTGCAGTGGATTTTTTTCACTTTTGCAGCGTTAGCGAGTTTACTGATTGCTGCTTTACCCCTCCAGTATCCTTTCGGAGAATAATAAATAGATTCCATACTATAAAAAACACTAGTGTTTTTAATTACCAGCACCTAACACCAATTTGCCTTTCATAGCTGATTTGACCAACCATGAAGCCAATTTTTCTTTGAAGGATTTATCGGGAATAGCATTTAACGCATGAATTAATTTTATATCCGCGATATGTCTTTGTTGCAAATTATTGCTTTTATATGCAACATCATGAGCATGACATGCCTTATCAATAGCATTTATCGGATACTCACCAGGCCGGGGCTGATTTTGATCATCAAGTCTGATATCTAATCTCGTTCCGGGACCACAGTAGCTATATCCTGGAAGGTGTTTTTCTCCGGGGTATTTTGCCCATGGGGTTCCGGGGAGTTTTCCAAGTTTTGCGGCAATATCACCTCCGAGTTGCTTTTTTTTAAAAATCGAAATTTTTTTGTACCACATGTTACACACTTACCAGTAAGCGCTAGTCTATTGTTTTTAGTTGTAATGGTTGTCTGATCGGTTGTATCAGTACGCTGTTTACACTTAACACAATATAGATCCATAATTTATATATAGAGTTATGAATATAATTGATTTTTCAGCGACTAAAAGAAGAGAACCGGTAAAACACCACGCAGCGCTTCCGAATTCTGTCCGTGCCATTATAATCGGACCATCTGGATCAGGCAAAACACAATTACTGCTTAATTTGATAGTGCGATTTATGAAATGGGATAAATTATATTTAGTTGCCCCATCCGTAGATGATAAACGGTGCTATGAAGTGCTAAAAGATTTTAATGAAAATGCATCAGAACTTAAAGGTGAAAGTGTAATTGATTTTATAACAGATATTGATGATGCACCATCAGTAGAAGATCTCGATGGAGACATAAACAATCTTGTAGTGTACGATGATGTAATGTTAGATAATCAAAAGAACCCTGCTAGAGTATTTTCCCGAGGTAGGCATAAAAA
>JAEAOA010000985.1:1385000-1400000 GCA_016746295.1 Potamilus streckersoni | reverse complement strand
TTGTGTATGTATGTGTGCGTGTGTATGTGTTTGCGTAAATATGTGTGTTTTTGTGTTTGCGCATGTATGTGTTTGTGTGTATGTGATTGCGTAGGTATATATTTGCGTAGGTATGTATTTGCGTATGTATGTGCAAGAGCGTGCATGTGTTTGCGTATGTAAGCATTTGCCTGTAAAAATGAGGTATAGGGTACTACAGCATGTTGGTAACAAGTTATGAAGTCAATCACAAGCATCACTTTAACATGCTGTATTTTATTCAGTTACAATCAATCGAAAGTACAATTAATGTAATGTAATTCAACATTAACACTAACAAATCCCAAAACCTTTTTCGCTTAGTGATTTTTATCGCAAAATTACATTCGTAAGTTATTACTTTCAGAAATTTGTTAAATTTTCGATAATAGACATGTAATATTACGTCAGGAACACCTATGTAACATTTGCGTTCCCGTTAACATTCGTGGACGTGATGAAACATTCAAATAAAACACCTTAACTCCGAATAAAATGGTATCACGCTAAGCAATTATGACTAGTATTTCTCTTCAGCCTCAATTTTCTCTCCATGTTGTCCCAACATGACATTTAACGCTGTTTGAATGAACCATTCAAAGTTTCTCATCCGAGCAGTCACTTATCGTTAGAAAAAGGTCGTTTTCATTGATGTGAAGAGATGGCTACATTGTGTTGTTCATGACGTGTTTTTGTTCATACGTTTCATGAAAAACTAGAAAAGTTCAACACAGTATAGTATAGCGGATTACCGCATGTGGCTTACGACGATGGTCCCCGTACAAACATTTTTTCTTTGAAATGTACATTCTTGTTTCACGTCATCATTCACAACTATATATTAGACAGCAACTCAATAACATACTTTTAATTATTAATGACTATATACACACGATGATTTTATCTAATTCAAACATCCTAATTATATCAATATCAAGCACGCTTATCTTTGCCACCTAACAATGTAGCATAGTTCTTGGTTTAAATACGTATTTTCCTCAAAGAAATGCAGCCTCTTATCGTATTTGTGAAAATACTCTGTCTGGTTTACGCATACCGAATGCCTTAAGTCTTTGTGATAATATTTTGGCAGAGAAGTACACTTTGGTGTCCAAGAACGTTCTCCATGTCCATGAGCAGGATGTTATCCCCATATATCGAAATATTATTTTATGAGGGGAAAAAATGCATATTTAAAAATATCTTTTACGATTGTAGTAGTCAATGTTTTTGCCATCATGGATCATCTCTTCGCAGCTACTAAGGTGTTGCGAACTTTGTAACCTCTAATGTCAGTATAGAACAATATCAAAAGTTTTGTGATGGTCTTTTCATTTATTTTTGTGATAAGCAATTAGCTGCATAATCTATCTCTAGGCATGTGACCGTTTTAACTAAAACTACCATGAACCCTTTAGGTAATGATCACGTATTTATGAAATGTTGTGTTCAGGTGCCTCCAAAATTTTGATATTTTTGCCTACAGAAACCATCGTGATACTGTTAGCCGTTGCACTACAGAATCTCAGCTACAATAAAATGTTAGCATCTGTCAGCAAGTCTTCGTGACTGAGTTAGCGTTCGCCTTTTGATACTGTTGTGACCTAACAGCATCTTCCTATAGGCTCTTCTGAAAGTCGGGTTTGTGAGACAGTATATGATAGGGTTTAAGGTGGAGTTGATATAATTGACCCAAAAACTAAAAGTGAAAAGGCGATGTGAAATGCAAGAAGGACAAAAGGTTTTCACGGGCCACATTATTGAGAAAGGAAGCCAACAGAGCAATAAAAAGATCATAATGGCAGACAAAGTTTTTGCAGCTCTAATTTGCTGTGCAAGACGATATTTCTCCAAGTTGGTTTGCCGTTTTCTGTTCATATCATCGGCAAATTTTCTCCAGGAAAACCGCTTCCCTTCTCGTGAGGAGGCTGACTTTAGACTTCTTTCACAGTCAGTGAACTCATTACTCTTGACTAAACTTTTTTTCTCAGTGGTTCCCATTAACTTGCAAGAATAGCGGGAAGACTGTCGATTAGGTGATTTCACACTAGTCTTCTCGACTTGGTATGATGTTTCTTTCTTTATACGAAAAGCTAGACATTTGTTTCTACGAATCGTCGAAAATGGCTTTCGTACTTTAACAAAAGATTTCGAGTCAGCACTTCCGTAAACAAACACACTCATCTCAACGTCACTTCCAGGATCCGAAACATACGGAGGTGAAGACCCGGAACTACATTCAGAGGACATTCCTTGCCCTCCAAAAATATTCAGACAGCAGCAAATTGTTGCGTGACTTGCAAACTCTACATCGGCATTTGCGGTCGATGTCAACATTTCGCTGTCCTCTATCGTATCAACAGAAGACACTGGAACTCCTGACGAAAGCTTCGCGTTTTCGTTTGAGTCATATGTTTGTGTGTCTATGTCACTAAGAATATCTGTCTTGGAGGAACTCCGCAAATGAACTGACAAACGTTTCACATGTGACTTCAGTGAATTATAAATAAGGGCAAATAAGATAAATATTAAAATGATAGGAACATATATCATTGATGTTACTGGAATTATAACCATGTAACTGGGCCTCCAGTTGAGAGTGCATTCCTTAGTGGAATAATTATCTTTGTCTTGAAATTTAAGGATTAATAGGAACATTGCCCAGTGGACTACAGGTATTAACCATGTTATCAACAGCATCCAAATGACTCTTCCTTTGGTCCGTGTATGAATTGTGCGAAGTGGCCTGGAAACCGTCCAATACCTATCCATTGCGATGGTGCACACATTTGCCAGCGAGGCGGTAATTGCGACATAATCCACAAACTGCCATACATCACACATGAATTGACCAAAGTACCATTCGCCGTCAAAGGTTACATTGTAAAGCATACTAAATGGCATCACAAAACAACCGACAATGAGATCCGCCGTAGCAAGACTGGCTATGAACCAATGGCTCATCGACTTGAGATATTTCCCAGAAAGAACTGCAACCAGCGTCACAAGGTTTCCGATTGTCGTAAATAGAATAACTGCTGACATAAAACAGGTTAGGAGAACTTTCTCTTCCACAGACAGATAGACGAAAGATTCCGAAGAATTCGAATTGACGTGTTCACATTTTGGTGTATCTGGCACTGACAACGATTCCGACCCATTCAAATACATTATGGTTGTCTCTCAATATATGTCAGAGAGTTACTGTGTCCGACAGCTTCATTCTGCAAATAATAATAATAATAATAATAATAATAATAATAATAATAATAATAATAATAATAATAATAATAATAATAATAATAATGATGATGATGATGATGATGATAATAATAATAATAATAATAATAATAATAATAATAATAATAATAATAATAATAATAATAATTTCGCAAAAATGTAAAATGGGAAGAAGACATAAATACACATTTATTTACATACATTCAAACCTACCTACTACCTACCTACCTACCTACATACATACATACATACATACATACATACATACATACATACATACATACATACATACATACATACATACATACATACATACATACATACATACATACATACATACATACGGCCAGGTTTTACATACAAGGAAACCATTTTCATTATGTGTTTAGTTGATGCCTTTGAAAATAAAACATGTACTTTTTATAATTACCTATCTAGCTAGCTATGAATATAATTACTTGTCTAGCTAGCTGTGTATATCTTTACCTGTCTAGCTATTTCTGTATATAATTACCTATATAGCTATTATCTATCTAGCTAGCTATGAGTATAATTAAGCTAGTTATGTGTATAATTTCCTGCGTAACTAGCAGTGTACATAATTACCTGTCTAGCTACCAATGTACATAGTTACCAATCAAGCTAGTTATGCATATAATTACCTGGCTAGTTAGCTATGAATATAATTATCTAACTTTCTATGTATATAATTACCTGTCAAGCTAGCTATGTACATAATTACCTGTCTAGCTTTCTATGTATATAATTACTTGTCAAGCTAGCTATGTATATAATTACCTGTCTAGCTTTCTATGTATATAATTACCTGTCAAGCTAGCTATGTACATAATTACCTGTCTAGCTTTCTATGTATATAATTACCTGCCAAGCTAGCTATGAATATAATTATCTATCTAACTTTCTATGTATATAATTACCTGTCAAGCTAGCTATGTACATAATTACCTGTCTAGCTTTCTATGTATATAATTACTTGTCAAGCTAGCTATGTATATAATTACCTGTCTAGCTAAATATGTATTTAATTACCAGCTTAACTAGCTATTTATATCAATATTTTAAACAAATAAAGCTCGAATATATGTGCACGAGTAAAGTGATTTTAAAAGTATTTCTCCATTTATATTTTCTAAATATGTTTACTGACATCGTACTGCTATATGCCTGCTCAAGGGTATCAGTCAGGTAATTACCAGTTCTCCAACAGTTTAAATGTCAGCATGTCATCGTCTTACACAAACCAAACTAAACCTTCTTCAATATGCTATCTATATTCTTTAAGTAAACATATATAATAATAATATAAATAATAATAATAATAATAATAATAATAATAATAATAATAATAATAATAATAATAATAATAATAATAATAACAACAACAACATGAACAGTTTAGAAATAAACTGTTTCTCACAAAAATAAATCTAAAATTTTGTGATCTATGGTGAGTAGGTCTTGCTTAATCACAAAATAGATAAAATCTCAAAGACAAAGCTAAAGCAATAGTGGAATACACGCCTACCTAGATCTGCTTCCAAATACTTTGATCTACAATTTAAGTTTTACCTACATATATCTACACTAGAATCTATATCTATCTACATTTGGAACAGACTGTTACTTATTATCACCCATAATTAATTTTCCCATGTAGCAATGTATTCATAGCAACAATAATATCATAAGTAATTATAAAAATAATGAGAACAAGAATAATCGCTGTTGACATCATCATCAGATTTGATGACAAGTGCGATATAGTATTAGTAGACTTAAACAGTACATACATCTAATTACACCTTTGTGTAAGCACAAAAAAGACAAGGGGTAAACATTTTTTTTATTTTAAATTTGCAACACTAATTGTGTACCATACATGAAATCTGTCATCTGGAGACAAAATAAAACCCACGCAATCATTGGTTCATGTTATTAGATGCTTCTCCTAAAAGAAACACAGACGACGAGTGATTGGATTACATTCCGTCTTGAGTAGAAATTATGAAAGTATCTCAGTTTTGTTCGATTTAGTAGCAGACGACTATCTAATAATTTCAAATTTCGAGAGAAACTCGTTCTTTACCTGATGTCCAAATGTTCGTGTAAAAGATGTTATTACCCCATTCAGAAGCAGATAATTTGCATACGGCGCGCATATTTGCACATGCGCGCATGTACAGATATTCATTACCAGATTTGCCAATAGTTCACGTTATTTTTAAGACGGATATGCAAACAATTCAATTTCTATAGAAAAAAAAATTTCATATGAAACCAATAGCGACAGCAGTATGCCATACGTGTTTAAACTGTTCAAAAGCGGAAGTTATACCAATTTCTGATGTTATCACTCGTTCGATTATTGTTAATGAAAGTGTGTTATTAAGATGGTGCTCTACAGTTTCGTATTTTGAATTTAAGTGGAGTTTTTAAAACATAAAATAATCCACAAGAATTTCCGCAATGATTATCCTCGATATTTAGAGAAAGACTTTGTATCTCTTAAGCATTTTTTAAAGAACTTTCAGTTCACTTCATTTTGGTGTATGTTACGAATTTGGGTTATGAAGTATAAGGCAACTTATTTCAGATGTGCACATATGAAATACTTCTAGCTCCTCTTGGTCAAGGTAATTGTTACAAAAAAGATGATATATAACATTTTTACTTTTTATATAGTTTTTATTAATTCATTGAGCTTTTATAAGCTAATACTGTCTAGTCTGGCAAAATTTCAATTTCACTATTTTGATATCTACTAAAGATCATGTACTTTAGACTAATATTTTGAGCACATGGAATGAGCCACTTCGGTTTCCTGTGTACACAGGAAACGTACAATTTCCACCAGTATAATATCCATTGAAATCTCAGCCTTGTCACATTAAAGTAACATAGAGGTATGCTAACATTCTCTACACTGTTCAAGTCAGATGCAATCAACTTGACCTTGCAACTGTCGCTCTATCAGAAAAACGTAATATCTAAAGAACGCCACCAATGTATACTAAATAAATAAGCCAGCGTGTGCAAAATGACCGTGCAAAGTGAGAACATTTCAAAATGATCAAAACATGAATATGCAATTTCAAACATTGATTCGAAACAAAGTGATTAGGCAAAGAGTGGTTTAACTATCGTTCTCCCACAGAACGTAGCGAACATTAAGGAAAATTTCCAAAATATTCATACCTTTCCGTTCGCCAAAAATTATTTTTAAAACCTATTATGGAAACCTGTTTTGCTAGAAAAACGATACAGTATTAGAAAGAAAAAGAAAACATTTATTTTTAAACGATCGAATGAAGAATTCCTAGAACGTCTAATTGCTCTAATGCAATAAAAATAAAAGAACCTAGTTAATCCTGACTCCTTTTAACCGATAACCTCGATATTCGGATATAATTCAATTGAAAAAGAATTCCTAACCCTAATTTACTCCATGAATCCAGAAAATCGCGTGAAAATTCGATAATCGTATTTAAACATACATTCAATTTGATAACAGATTCATCTACGCATATTTAACATGTATCAATTTGACAATATCTTACTGGTCAAATTCTAGTGGCACATTAAAGTTATTAATTCATCACGTAATCATGTGTGTGTGTGTGTGTGTGTGTGTGTGTGTGTGTGTGTGTGTGTGTGTGTGTGTAACCTTAAAGTGTCGTGATCACGTTGTATCCAATGATTGTATAACAAGGTATGTTTCTTGTGCTTATCGAAGGTGATGTTAATAATTAAATAAACACACTGAGAAAAAAAATCCACACTTTTTATATAACGTTTTAGTTAATAAAGAATGTGTGTCATTAAGACTCCATGTTTTTTTCAACTCTATGTAATAATCAATAAATCCTGACAATAATTAATGAATTAAAATTATTAAGTCTTTAAGTCTGCTATTGTAGTCGAAATAGATGTTCTAAAAGCAATCTTGAACGAAACAACGGTGTCATTGTGTCAAAGATCTATGGCCATCTCGTTCCACGTAGTTGGAACCTAGTACGCACAAGACCGCCGTCAGCATGGCTTCGTTTAAACAGTGGAAAGAATGAGGGTGCAAGTGGAGGAAGAGAAGCGTAAGCTTCTAAATGGGGTGTACGCCTGTGTTATGTCAGATAGGTATATTGGACTGGTGTTAGTCAATGAAATCTAGCGTAGTGAACGGATGTTGTGTTCGGTCCTAGAACTTTTGATGTGGCAATAGGAGTGAAACAGTTCAAAAGATTTCTTAACTTAATAGTAGGCGGTGTGACTTTTTGGTACGGATACACAGAACAATAGATGCTGAGAAAAATTGATTTGAATACCGACTGTGGGAGGAGAGAATGTTTTCAAAGTTGAAGACCTTTTTCATGAAAGCGTTCGGACAGAAATGTTCTCGTTGTTGTTGTTCTGGGGCTTAACGCCATTTTTCAGCACATGAGAGACTATACATGGCGGCCAGTATTAATGGTGGAGGAAGAAACCGCGAAATCCGCGGAAAGAACCACCGACCTAAGAGAAGCTACTGGCAAGCTTTCTCACATATCCAAATTCGCCGAATCTCAGACTCGAACACACGCAGACAGAGATGAGATGGCAGTGATCCGAAACGGAGAGCGCTTTAGACCACTCGGCCACTCAGAATCCCCTGAAATGTTCCCGATGAGAACTGAACGAGTTCTTCCTCTTTACACAAAAAATATGAAATTAACAGTTCAATAATCAAAACTATGATTCTTAGCTTAAGTTACGAAACTCAGAGATATCCATAGAAAAAAGACCAAGCATGTCAGGTTTAATGGTAGCATTACAACTCCAGAATAAAGACTTTGTGTATCTGGCGGACTCGCTGACTAAAAAAGGGATTAAAGAATGGATAATACGGTCCAAGAGAAATAAGTCTATATTACCGTTTGGGGAAAAGGAAAATGGAGCGAGAAATGTGTTGATAAAAGAACCGGAATCTATACTAAGGAAAGTTAAAAAGAAGTCAACAGAGTTCCACTTATAGATACAGCCATGGAGATCACCCTTAGAAGCAACAGTAAAAAGATTTGAAGAAAAACTTAAAGTGAAGGTGATCAATGCTAAAAGGGATGCAATTTCTCTTAATGGCATAAAGAATGGGATACGAATTCTAGAAAATAGAAAAAAAAAGAAATATTCAAGATCAAACCAGAATTCTTCTTACAAGGATCCTTGACAAAGTCTTGGTATCAAGGCTGTATATACCACAGAAAATGCAGCAAATGTAGGAATTAAAGTCACACACCACACAACTGCCCACCAAACAAAGAAGAGGGGAAGAAAGAAGGTTCTGGGAAGAAAAACAATCTAAGCCAAAAACAACGGCAAACAGTGCAAGAAGCAATTACAGAGATCATAACAACAAGAAACAGGTTAGATTTAGATAAAGATCCACCAACAACAACAACAACAATAACAAGGCACCACTGCAAACGAGAGATGAATCTAACACAGCATCAAGAATAATAACACAGAGTGTATCTGAAATTATAAAAGATCCAGTGGCAGTACCAAGAAGAAAAAACAAGCGTGACGTAGTCGATACCGCTAAAAGAAATTATTCAAGAAACAAGGACAGTACCACAAATGAAAAGGAAAAAGACATAGACCAATATAAACTATGAAAGAGAAGATGAAGAAAAGAGGAGAAAAAGATCCAGAAAGAGAGAAAAAAGAAGACGCATAAGACCAGAGGATGAAGAGATGAATCACAAATATCTACATGATAATGGCGAACACACAGAATTAAAAAACAATCAATAAAAAATAGGAATCATAGCACAGAAAAAAGACACATATGGAAACAACAAAAGTATAACATTAAGCTGCGGCAACATTAAAAAATAGGGCAGGAGGGCCTCCCTAAATGGTCTGAAAATATCAACCAGGGAGAATACCATCCACACAAATAGTTAAGAAACGGTGAAATATGGCATTATTCTAGTTAATCAAATTATTAATTTTCTTATCGATTCTATAATCTTGGCTACATTGTTAAAGATATTAATTAAAATAACCAGGCGGGTGTGTTTTGCGATGTGTACAAATGCTTATACTAGGAATATTTCAAAAGTTCTGATTACGAACGTGTTGCACAACAAATTTTTTTTAATCTGGAACAGCAAATCTATGCATCCTTATGAACCTTTACACACACTCTCGATCTGATTATCCAATTATTAAATGTCATGTTATATTTACTTTTTGGTACTTTTTAACACGTATAGACTGTGTATGCAACCGCATAGCGACATTCAAATTGTTGGCTTCTCTACGGATCTTTGATAGCGAAATTCAAACCCAGATTACTTGGAGCTAAATCTTCGATGCATGGAGGTCATGGCAAAGTCTGGACTCTCTGCTTCCTTCAGAAAGTCTGTCAAGAAGAAAGACGTAAGCGCAAGTGCGTCGTCATGTAGTAGACTAAGTCGATGGATACATTGGGTACCAATGCATGGACCAGTGATTCGGTAGTGCTCCACAACTTTCGGCAACATTTCAGAGCCACAAAAATGACCAGTTATTCAAGCAGTGTCAGGCAAGAGTACATTGGTAACCGGACATTTTGCATTGAAAAATAATACGTTTAAAACTCTACAAAATTCCAACTGCTTCTAAAGATGTGTGGTCGCTTCACATTATCGCCAATCCTAACTTAATTTCTTTTACTTTTGTCAAGTTCAAAAAAAATGTAAATCAATATTTTTCATAACTTGAAACAATGTCATTCAAACGTCTCTGATTACTCTCCACAAATCTCTTCCACTGTGTAACGATCATCTTCATCTGTTGTTCCCTTCACCATTTTAACTTTCACGCTCAGCTATCGCAGACCACGGTGTTCCAGACGTGTCTTCTTCCATGGATTCGCGACCATCTTTTAAACGATGAAATCACCTGAAAATTGTAGGATACAAAAGAGAATTACATCCGTAAACTTTATAAAAGTTGATCTTGACATCGGTCAGAAAGTTCTATAAAATGTACCAGATTTTACAGCAAGCTCTTCTCTCAGTAGCAAACTTGTTTCACCATCTCCGACATATGACGTCAGTGTCATATACTATGTTACATCACATAACTGCAGGTATATGGCGCTGTATGCGCAGCTTTAAATCATGCTATTGAATGATGTTTTGTCTATCCATCTATCTATCGGCATTAAATTTATTTACGTGTTCAAAGTAACTAACAGCTTTGAAAAAAAAAAAACATTCATAGCTTTTTCAAAATGCCCAATGTATTTTGCATTCGATGCAAATTTTCACATATGAAGTTTTCCTTATGCATCAGTACGGTGCATTTACACCCAATGCAAATGAGCATGTGATTTCAAATCCATTAACTTTACTAAATTTATATAATCATGAAAATATACCTAGTATGTTGCTTTCCACAAATATGTAAAGCAATGCATGTGAGCGATATAGGGTACTGACAATATGTTGAATACTCCAAAACAAGACAATTCCGGGTAAATATGCAATATGATACAAAATTACCAGAAAGAGTGACTCCATGGACGCCCGCAGCATTCACGTGACCCACCAAATCATGCTGCATATATATATATATATATATATATATATATATATATATATATATATATATATATATATATATATATATATATAATGTTATATATAAAACGCTTAATAAATATTAGCTTTAGTTTCAGACTGCTTCTTATACTAACTCTCCAGGCCATGACTAACTGAGGCCCACATCCCTGATAATTCCTGACACACACCCTGCAAAAAATCCACCGGGCACCCATAAGTGACTTAAATAAAAAAAAAATATGCAGGAATGAAAATCAAATTTAGCAGTTTCTTTAAAAAAAAATACACTATAAATAACTTCCCTGAGAGACATATATTTCGGTATGTCTCAGCGGTTCTCAAATTTGTCGTTCACTGTTGTGAAATCATGGACCATATGGAATCTTTAATTAATATATGTTTAGTAATAGGAAAACAACATCCAATATTTACAAATAGATGCAAATGAATTAAATAATATTTTTTAGCATTATATCGTTATTAATTGTTCAAAAAATAAAATAAGCTTGATCGATACATGGGATTTACCAGTTGTCTGTGCGTTAGATTTTATGGGGTGTTTTTGTTGGGTTTTTTGGGGGGAAGTGTCCTTTATTTTCTATTTGATTTTATATAGTTGTTTAGTTTTTGCGTATATATGAAAGGTTAAACAAGGCCAAACTTAAATTACAACGTCACATTTTCATCTCAGGATAGGTTAAAGAATTTGGTTCTCATTTTGAAAAATAGACTGTACAATGCATAGAACCTCAAAAATCTCAACTGCTTCATAACAAACCTAATCACATAATTATTAGGTGTACACTAATTAAAATGCTTTCTAACTATCCTACATACCTTGTGCTTTCGTTATACAGTAATGTGATCTTATACAGTGTATACGTTAAACGCTATGCAGTGTACATTGATCGCATATACACTGTACGTTGATCGCATATACACTGTACGTTGATCGCATATAAACTGTACGTTAATCGCTTATATAGTGTAAATTAATCGCTATCTTCTTTGAGATTTATTTCCTGGTGTGTGCTGACATCTAAATGCACAAGACGCGGCTGCTTAGTTTTACGGACATTTTCAATCCATTAATGGTTTATAACATGCCGAGGAAATGTAAGCAAAGTGCATTACAAAGGACACACTGAGGCAGCCAAACCGGAATTGGCCGGGCTGGTATCGAACCTGCGAGTCTTGGATATTAGCAAGTTCATCTTTACTACAAGACATACAGTTGCAATCTAGTACAAAATTCATACTCTCCTTTTATTTCTTATAATAGACCCTAAGACCTCTTTGCTTGACCCAATTTAGTACCTGGCCACCATTATTAAAGTCCATTTCGATCAATAATTTTCGTCTGTTAGTTTTTTGATGACATTTATGGCGCATGCAATTCAATAATCAATTTTAAATAGACTTTGGTTAGACTTCATTATTATTGTATTTATAACAATTATGAATATTTAATTTCATTATAGCACATGCGTCTACCTGACCGCATTCACATATACATTAAGAATTGATGCGTTATAGTCAATCGCTCAAATCTTCATTTGAAGTTAATAATATTTTTTTAACATTTTATGACCAATTTCCCGTATAAAAGCTTTGATGTGTTGCTTGTAAACAATACATTTTCTCTTGTTATCCACAAAGATTAAAATAAGGAAGTGTGTATTATTTTATGTGCAAATAAATCAATGTGTAATAATTCATGTGTAAATAAAGAAGTGTGTACTATTTCATGTGTAAATAAAGCAGTGTGCAATAATTGATGTGTAAATAAAGAGGTGTGTACTATTTCATGTGTAAATAAACCATTGTTTAATACTTCACTAATCTTAGGTATTCTTTATACAGATTGTTCCAATCAACTTATCGATTTTTTTTTTAATTTCATGCCAGACTTATTGAACTGATAAATTATTCAGTTCAATTGCCAGTCTTCTTTCCTACATATATCATTGGATGAGTACAAATAGGACGATGTCAATGTGTGTATCTATTTGTGTGTGTGCAGGAGTGTGTGTGTGTGTGTGTGTGTGTGTGTGTGTGTGTGTGTGTGTGTGTGTGTTTATCATTGCCTTCGTATATTTAAATACGCACATAAAACAATATTATTATTTAAATTTAAAAACAACAACCTCTTATGTGCGAGGCTTTAACAGCACAAATTTAGGGCCCCCGAGTGGCCTAGTGGTCTAAAGCGCTGCCATCTCACCTCTGTCTGCGTGTGTTCGAGTCTAGGATTCGGCAAATGCGGATATGTGAGAAAGCTTGCCAGTAGCTTCTCGTGGGTCGGTGGTTCTTTCCAGTGATTTCCCGGTTTCTTCCTCCACCATTAATACTGGCCACGATGAATAGCCTATCGTGTGCTGAAAAATGGCGTTAAGCCAAACAACAACAATCTCCTGCAGACAGACAGACTAACGGACGAACAGACTAATACACTGTTACATATACATTTTCTTTCACTACATATAAAATCAAAAGTCAGAGCAGCTTGTGTCAACTATGGTATTCGGTCTGTGTAGAGTGTAAATTGGTGGCTATGCAGTGTACGTTGATCGCTATAAAGTGTAAGATGGTCGCTGCAAATTATGGATACAGTGCTTTACAGTTAGTTTTCTGGTGAGTGCAGACATAAATATTCGCAAGACGTGGCTGATTGGTTTTAACAGCACTTTAATGGTTACAAACATTCCAGGAAATTCGTACTTGTTATTTGTTATAACAGACCCTAAGATATCTTGTCTTAACTCATTTTAGTACCATGCCACCATTGTAAAAGTCAGTTGTGATCAATAAGTGCGATATGTAAGTTTTTTGATGATATTTAAGGTGTAGAGCATTCAACAGTCTAACGGACGAACAGACTAATACACTGTTACATATACATTTAGATAGATAGATAGATATAGATATACATGTGTATATATATATATATATATGTGTGTGTGTGTATATATATATATACACACACACACACACACACACATATATATATATATATATATATATATATATATATATATATATATATATATATATATATATATATATATATATATATATGCGTGTGTATGTAATATATGCACACAAATCAATATTTAATTTAACAACAGCGACATCTATCAAATATTCATAATAAGAATCCACACCTACCCACACCTGACCTATGTTAAGGTGGCTGGCTGGGGACTCTATATCATTTTAGATGACGATGGAATGCCCAGAGTCCCAAAAACGAATCCAAAAAGACACTTTTTTTTACCAAAGCCAATTTTAATTGCCATACCTCTTATGAGCAAGGCTTTAATAATACAACCTAATTGATTATTTTTAGGAACAACTTCAAATCAAAGATACTGTTTAGAGTTAAATCTGTCGGCAAGATCACCAATTTGGCAATATGTTCTCTAGATCACCTCCATGTTAAAATCACTTTTCAATGTCACCTCAATAGAAGTTTAACAACTCCAGTAGGATCACTTTCAGAGCTACCATAGACAAACAGAATTCATGAAAGAATTTTAGTACGTTGAATGACAGTCGTCAATGATTATACAATACAATTTTACCAATAATAATAATAATAATAATAATAATAATAATAATAATAATAATAATAATAATAATAATAATAATAATAATAATAATAATAATAATAATAATAATAATAATTACAAAAGCAGGATACACCATCTTATTTACTGACTGACCTCTGTCCCCCCAAACTAAATGAAAAACTACATCAACAACAAAATAAGACCACTTTACATATAGTGAGCGGGGGGGGGAAAGACTATTTATCCCAATACTGCATAAAACGATAAAACACCGGACCATTTCTTACATTATTACATGAAAACTATTAGACACCACCATGGAGCAAGTTGCCGCAAATAGACTATTTTCCTTACTTCTATACATGATAAATGAAATATACAACAGAGGGTTTAATTGCCTCTACCGTGTTTAAAAGTTTCAAAAAGAGGCTTCATGCTTTAAACGATATTCTCATAAACATATACAAGAAAACGTTCACTTAAAGTTAACGAAACCTTTATGACAATAACATCGGAAAAGTTAATATGATTCCTTACATATTTTAGTCCCCCCCCCAAAAAAAAAA
>JAEAOA010000985.1:1342500-1380000 GCA_016746295.1 Potamilus streckersoni | reverse complement strand
TACGAACACACCTCGTCAGAACCTCGTTATCACAAGGAGGATCGTAAATAATACCCATAAATCCCCATCATTCAAACATGTAGTGGTCAATAATTTCTTTTGACTTTTGTATTTAGTATTTGTTTTGCGAATGTAAATTGTTTCTTCCTTTGTGAATAAGAGCGTATTTAGTTAGAAACTCTCATAAACTTTCTTGTTTGCGTCGTCACCAATGTTTGTGTCAAAATAATGTTTCATAACAAGGATATTTAATATTAAATGGAATAAATAATGTTATCACATAGGTTGGAAAATGTTTAAGTCTTAATCAAACGAGATTCACGTCTGGGTCTCGAAGGACATCGTTTAGTGTTGCTTATCCACCAACCCCACCAATAAACAACAACAACAACATCATCGCTTTTCCTAAATGGATAAATCGTCTGCTCGCATAGAAGAAAATAACATTGATGACGTAAAAAGGAAATAGTTAAAAATTTATGATGTTAGTTCTGAAATTGTTTTCATACATATGCCCATGTACAGAATTTAACTGTATTCAGCAACAATGATTGTTATCAACAGTGTAGTGTTTATTAAATATCTGATATGATCTGAAACAATCGATAAAACTCTATACGTTGCTAAGTGACCATTGGAATATAAATGAGAATACACTAGTTAGTTCTGATACATAATAAGTATCAGATAATATGAAAATACTTAGTACTTAACATCGAACCTCCGAACAATTCGAGTAATACTCGATAATCGTCCATCGTGCGGTTAAAAAGATCCTAACATGACTGGTATTATTCCCACTTGTTAAACGTTGATAGTTATGCATAACACGTACAGTGCTGTTACTTAACATCACCCTGACGTATCCTTGGACAAGATACTTTGCTCCAAGCATCTGGGCACTAAACCAACTAGTGTTGCTGTGCCATAAAGCACCAAGCCAAACAAACAAAAATCTTGCACCTGCAATATTTTATAATAGGTAGAGACTTCTTCCGGAAAGATGCCATGACACGCTCGGAGAAAAACAAACAATAACAACGAACAGTTGGGCTGGTTATTTAGCATTATAGGAAAATTAGAACCTTATCCCTTCAGACATAATTGAAAAGCAGACCTGCATTGCGAATTTAATTTTCAGGATCAGTTGTTTCAGTCTCGTTCAAGGTTTTGAACTATTCCCCGATTCACCTACAACACTTACGCATCAAAGATCTTTGGAATGTGTTACATTATGACGGTGATAGGAAAACGTTCCGATATTTCTCATAAATTAAATTGGTTTCATGATTCAATATTGTTTCGTTTCACTGTAAGTTTGTTATGAAATAATGCAGACTACTTTGTACCAATCTCTCTGGATAACAAGAAAAAATTTGCTGTTTACAAACAACATATCACTACTTTCTTTTTACGAGAGATCGGTCATTAAATTTAAAGAAATTATTAATTTCAAGTAAAGTAATGAGTGACTTAACATAACGCATCCATTTTTAAAACATATGTCCACGTTCTCGTGTAGGCTCATATACTTAAATAAAATTAAATAGTCATTGTTATTATAATTTAAAACTAATGAAGGTTGACCAAAGTCTATTCAATCCTAATTATTGAATGCTCTTTATCCTAAATGTCATCAAACAAACTTATAGACGAACGAAACGGATGTTAGTAATGGTGGCTCTAAAATAACTGCGTCAAGAAAAGAGTTCTAAGGGTCTACTATAACAAATAGCAGTGTAATACGAATTTTGTTTTTCTCTACACTCGTAGCTTTCATTGTGACATAACTCGCGACAGTTAATCCGGTTTGTACAGGATCACACCTTTAGGTTTACCTCATCTAACAATGTCCACATACCTGTAGTATCACTTTTACTATAGATGAACTTGTTAACATCCAAGAGTTGCAAGTTCGATACCAGTCCAGGCATTCCCGGGCTGGCCACCTCACGTCATGGGTTATGGCACTTTGCATTTCCTCGGCATGTTATAACATTTTAGGTATTAAGAGGCGTTAAACCAACAACGTCTTGCTAATGTATGTCAGCACGCACCAGAAAGTAAATCTTAAAAATATGTACCCCTAATTTGTAGGGTAGCAATTAACGAATACTGTATAGCAATCAATGTACACTATAGCGTTCAACGTACCATGTATAGCAATTAATTTATGCTGCATATCAATCAATGTATACAGTATAGCGATCAATGTATACTCTGTATATCAATCAACGTACGCTGCATACAAAACTTATACATAAGTTATTATTATATATATATATATATATATATATATATATATATATATATATATATATATATATATATATATATATATATATATATATATAGATATATATATATATATATATTATTTTGGGGATGTTTTGTTTTGCTTTTCTCCTTTGCAATAGTAAGGGAAGCGGTTTGCTTCTTTTATTATTATTATTATTATTAGTAATAGTAGTAGTAGTAGTAGAAGTAGTAGTAGTAGTAGTAGTAGTAGTAGTAGTAGTAGTAGTAGTAGTAGTATTTTGTGGCTTGTGTTTTGTTTAGAGGGCTTCAGTAGTAAGAGAAGCTCTTTAATATGCTTTTGTGTTTTGTGCAGATTTTTAGAGTGGTCATGGTGATTTACTATTTTTATTATGTGATTCTAAATTGTTATTTGGTTGTTTTTTCTTCAATTTTGCTTTGTATTATTTTGTTTGGAAGCGCTGGGGGAGGAGGCAAACATTAGGGTGTTTACATTCATTTATTTGTTTTAGTTGAAAATGCCACATTGTGCGCACAAAGATCGTTTCTGTACATCAATTCTAATACGTACATTAGTCTAATCCTTTGCAAATTTCATTTGTACATCCGCAAGCCCATTTACCAATCAAGATCATTCTTAAATAAACTTCCAAATTAATTATATATATATATATATATATATATATATATATATATATATATATATATATATATATATATATATATATATATATATATATATAATGTTGGTAAATACCGCCACTGCCTGTTTAGTTCTTTGGACACCACATCATGGATCTTATGATAAATTCGCAATGCATCATGGGTGCAAAAGCAGAAAACGAAATTAAATTTTTGCTTATATTCTGCTGACTACGACGACGATTCAACTCAAAGGATGAAACCAATCCGTGTATGGAAATGAGGTTTCACTCAGAACATGCATTTCTGCTAAAATTCTTGCAGAAAAAGAATTCTAGTGGCAGTGACATTCTGAGCGAAGCAACGGCACCACATGGGTAGCACTTTGCTCCGATAATTGATTCCGCCATTTTCCAAGTACAATGCGATGTTGTTATACACCATTCGGTCATTCCTGAAAGGAGCATAAACTCTTCAATCAGTGCCGATAACATCTTGCTGCCCAAATTGTTAATGAATAGTAGGGCCGGTATGGACCCCAATGCATTGCTTTGACCAGAGCTAACAATGTTGTTAAGACGACACTCCACCATATACGGCTGTGTAAAAGTATCGGAACACAACCCTAATTACATGTGAAGAACAGATATTTTGTTCAAACTATTGATTTACCTGCCCATGCTACATTAACTTCTTCTTTTGTCTCCAAGCTAGTTTAAATTTTGTACAACGCATATTTTATGTGATCAGCACTGACATATGCATTGTTTAACCGAGTTCTACAAGAGGGCATTGGCGTCAGGCCAATAGTTCCATCCCCTGTATTATCTGCGGCAGCGCGAGTGTATTACAACCAATGGCTCATCATCTTCTTGTTTTCAATTGGGGTCTTGGAATTATATCTTCTTCTTCGGAGGCGGCTCGAACCCACGACTGTCGAATCTGAAAGGTGAGACAGTTCACCAGAGCTTTTAGACAATTCGGCTACAGGCGCTAACACTTGCATATATTATACAGGCATTGAGGCGAGGTTGGGAGAGGCTATACAAGTAGCCAACCTCCCTCACCGCTCCTCCTAAACATACGTTGTTTGAAGAAGTGCCCCCGTTGCACTGAGGTAAACATGTGTTGTAGGGTTTAACGCCATTTTTCAGCACGAGATAGGCTATACATGGCGGCCAGTATTATTGGTGGCGGAAGAACCCTCGAAAATCCAGGGAAGAACCACCGACCCACGAGAAGCAACTGGCAGGCTTTTTCACTTACCCACGTTAGCCGAGTCTGGACTCGAACTCACGCAGGCAGAGGTGAGACGGCAGTAAGGTGAGGTAAACATAAAATGCTATGAAAATTTTGGTCGTATAGACAACAAAAAAATATCTCCCGACGAAATGTCTTTCGCGCGGTAACAACTGACCCCTCGCAACCCATCAATTGATCAGCCAGAATCGGCTACAGTGGTGTGTCTTAGAGCAAGGCATTTTGCTTGTCTTGCACAACGTAATATAACCTTTATAGTGTTAATGTGCCGTAAACTCCAGCCACTCCAAAATCCTTAATTACTTTTAGTAAAAACTAGAGCTGACGAGCTTCATTGACTATTCAAACGTCATATCCTTCTAAATTTATATTTTCCACTAGAAAAAAAGGGCTAAAGCTGCCGGATAAAGGGATATTGATTCGAACAAATAAATGATTTTTACCTTAAATCACATTTAAAGTTATGGTAAGAGATAATTATAAAGTGACTTGACAAGGTATCAAATAATTATATTGAATTTAATTATTTTAAATAATTATGTATTTAGTTATATTCCATATTTATATGAAATGTAATAAAGACGAATGGTTGTGCTACAAAATCCGTTCTTGTCTAAATGTGGTCCTTTATGAGAATGTCAGGGTTTAAAATAGGTAATTTCTTAAAAGAGTTTATATTTAAGTGTTTAGAATCAGCACAAACCCCATTAGAAAAACAAAATGTGAATATGGTCTTAAAATAGCAATATTATATTATATGCATTAATTATCTTGAGTTATCACCAACATTCCCTGCAACCTACTCAAACGGAAATGATCATGCTATGTATGTATGTATGTATGTATGTATGTATGTATGTATGTATGTATGTATGTATGTATGTATGTATGTATGTATGTATGTATGTATGTATGTATGTATGTATGTATGTATGTATGTATGTATGTATGTATGTATGTATGTATGTATGAGTGTGTGTGCGTACGTGCGTGCATGCATGCATGTATGTATGTATGCGTGCATGCTTGTATGTATGCGTGCATGCATGCATTTATGTATATCATTAATATCCATCTGTCGAACATTGATTGTTATATATAACAGTAAATCTTTCCGTATATCGTCGCTACCCATATATCTAACAATATATCAGACTACCTATCCATTTACCTATCGTTCCATCGATCCATGTATGTATGTATATATGTATGTATGTATGTATGTATGTATGTATGTATGTATGTATGTATGTATGTATGTATGTATGTATGTATGTATGTATGTATGTATGTATGTATGTATGTATGTATGTATGTATGTATGTGTGTGTGTGTGTGTGTGTGTGTATGTATGTATGTATGTATGTATGTATGTATGTATGTATGTATGTATGTATGTATGTATGTATGTATGTATGTATGTATGGATGGATGGATGGATGGATGGATGGATGGATGGATGGATGGATGGATGGATGGATGCATGCATGCATGCATCCATGCATACACGTACGTACGTAAGTACGTATGTATGTATGTCACTAATATCTGTCTGTCGAACATTGATTGTTATGTATAATCCTTAAAATGTTCCGTATATTGTCGATACCCATATATCTAACAATATATCTGACTACCTATCCCTTTACCTGTCCGAGACTTCGTTCCATCCTTCAAATCAGTATGAATATACATACATACATACATACATACATACATACATACATACATACATACATACATACATACATACATACATACATACATACATACATACATACATACATACATACATACATACATACATACATACATACATACATACATACATACATACATACATACATACATACATACATACATACATACATACATACATACATACATACATATATACATACATACATACGTGACAATTAAAGACATAACATTCTTACTTGCTAAGTCATCAGCTGAATCGTTAGATTGTCTCAGCCAGTTCACATGGGAGTATCCTCAACTCTGCATATCCGAGCATTGCGATCGGTAAATTAATCACACCTGGTACAGGTGAGGGTTCTTATATTCAGAGATGCTCACGCTACTTTATTGATCTGGACCTATGAAATATCAGTGGAACGAATGCGTAGAAAATAGCTATTACATAACTAGGCTTAAAATCCACATGAAAACAATTACGTCTTTATATATCATTGTTTTCCTCTCTTATCTTTGTGGACAGTAATTATAACTTATTATTATTTATTTATTTATTTATTTATTTATTTATTTATTTATTTATTTATTTATCTATTTATTTTCAATTCATGCATATGACTTTTTTCACTGTGTTGGTATTTAAAGTTAGTCCAGGCCAGGGCTAGATTGGTTATCGGTATATTTTTTTTTCTCTAATTACTGAACGATTTATGGTACAATTGCACGAACCCGAGAAAAGCTTTTTTGACATTTTTTAAAATGCGCTTCCGTAAAAGTCCCCGAACGAAATGTCAGTACGCTGAAAATAAAAATAATAACTCTCTTCTCTGTCCTGAAAGAGATTTTACGCATGACATGGATTCAAACTAAATACCGATTTAGTAACCAATTAATTGCGAAGCAAGGCCGCTTTGCCCTGTGTTGCGCTGCAGTCCAGTCTCATACAAAGTAGAGACCTATTTGTCATTGGATTCCTCAAAATAGAAACCGAATTGTACCTGCAATTAAATGTCTTAAATTTCGCTTAATTGAAATATAAAATGCTATCATAATAATCAAGAAATGCAATGTGCACGTATAATATGCTCTTTAATTTATTTCTATCCTGCTAACTTATAACAGTGTTGGGGAAAATCTCGTATTCTGAACAGAGCAATATTAAACTAATCAACAAATTCTAGCATACGGTTGTAAAGTCTTGATTAATAAGCATACATTTTTTACGAATTACATGTTAAATATTGATTGTTCCTCGCCTCTAACACGTCCGTTATTGAAAAATCTCATTGATATAAGCAATACATTTATATGATCCATATAAGAGTATGTGTACATGTATAAAAAAATAATTATGAGACTGGTTCTAAAATAAATGTGTCCAAAACATTTGTCCAGAATATCTGCAAAAAAAAGTGTTATGAACACTTTTTTAAAATCCCGCTGTGCATCAACGGTCAAGACATTTCAGTGATAAACTTTCGTAAAGGCACGTCCTTGTGTACCATGTTGAGTAGATATGTGATGACATTTCGAAAATGCCTGTAAACTTTCAAAATAAATAAATTCGATTATATCAATGAGACTCAGCAGTCCGGGCGCCAAAGACACGTTTGAGAAGGTTGCGCCGTTTATTGTGCTAACTCAATTTCGTGCAATAATATACATTTACATGTGCACTCACAATGTTTTCGTAACCCTTCACTGGAAGGCAATAACTTAAAACTGACAAATATGCTCGAAATGTCACATGGCATTAATGTGTTGCCGCTTCGGCATGGGTAAATTGACAAAAATAAATTAAATAATTAATGTTAATGTTTAATGTTTTATAAATTTGGAACTTGTAACAATTTTGTTCGAAGATATGCATATTGTATTATTTTCCTCTGTTAATATAAAGGTTCTGTCTGGCGCTAAGAATCAATGAAAATCATATCGCAAATCAGAACCGTGAGTCAAATGGTGCAGGTCCTTGTACCTCTAAAACCCCAGTCATAATACAGAGTAGTAGAAGAAAGTAAGAATTCGAGCTCAACAATCCCTCTCCCCACCCCTCCAGACCTCCAAACAAATACAAAATACCTAGGTAACGTAATAGAACACCTGTTGCAATCAATAATTGCGCTAAAAATCCGAGCTCAACAACCCCTCTCCCCACCCCTCTAGACCTCCAAACAAATACAATAGAACACCTGTTGCAAAATACCTAGGTAACAGGTAAAATTTAATTACGTGATCTTCCAGAATAAGCAAAATGATATGTCAGACTCAATTTTCCAAATCATTACGATTTAGCAGAGCGTGGCGATTGTGGACTAAATTAAGCATTAGAATTCCAGTAAAGTAAGTGGTATTATATAAAATTTTATGTTATATCATACTTCTTTTGATAATCTTTCTCATATTTGCTGATCATCATGGGTAGAATATCTGTTAACATGTTGTCAATAATAGGAAATTTACGTATTAAATCGTCCATACTATATTTTACTCCTCGTAGGTAAGATCTTATTTGATCAAGTAGTTTTTTGTAAGTTATAATTGATGTTAAGCAGCCGTGCTTTTTTATCGAAATTTTAGGTTCAACTTTTTTACAAGCTGCTGTAAGAGAAACACCAACACCGGATATGATTAACAAAAACGGGTTTAATGATATACCACTTGAAATTATGCCAGAACTAGTCATTAACAAGGGTAGATATGATATTACTCGAAGTATTTTGTTATAATATTTGTAGCATTTTTTTACGCACCAAAGTTTTTTGTGATAATATTTGTAGTATTGTATTAGTGCGTCCACATCCTGTCCTGGAATATCTTTTGAAATATGATTGAAATCAACTATACTTTTTTTCATTATAATATTTGTTCACATAATCTCAGGCTTCATTAAGTAACTAGTTGAGGTGTTTCAGCCACAAATTCCAGACAATACCAATATGACGCAGCAGTTAATTTTTTGTCATCAGCTATTAGCATAAAAGTTTCTTCAACATCTTTGTTTAACACAATAGACACGGTTCCAGAGAAATTATCAGTCAAGTGACGCCATGGAAATAAGGAAAATATATTAAACTTTGCACTGCTAAACACGGACAATCTATACACACCAGTAACCTCTGCAGTATGTTTGAGAGTGTTATTTTGCGGCGACCAAGTAGACATTCCAGAAGCAACAGTATAAACAATATTTTTAATCTGCTTGTGAGGAACTTTAATCATACTCGTTTTCTCAACAATACTAGGAATTCCACTAATAATATCGTTGAGTTTTGTGTTAATATTATCGAGTGTAATATCAACAGATGGCGGACTTCCAAAAAATTCGTTATTGGCTTTGTTTATGTTTCTGCGAAAATTTATAAACGTGGTGATGTGATTAGTAAAATCAGTTTTGAACTTGGTGATTTCATTGTTGATAACATCAACATATTTCTTTGTTACAGCATCAAAATCAAACTCTGGTGTTCTAAGGTTAGTAATACTATTATTGTCATGTTGAGAAACGCGTACATTATACTACCACGCACCGACACGTTCTTTGATTCCTGATCATCAACATATTTCTTAGTAGCAGCGTCATTATCCTCAGTTGGGTTTCCAAGGTATGTGATTTTGTTCTGGTTCATAACAATGTTCCCCGTAAATAAATCACCTGCTTTTCTAACATAATTGTTAACTGACCTACCCGAATCTTGTATCTTACCTTGATTATTAAAAGTAACAATATTATTAGCAACTGCAGTAGGATTTCGTACTAGTACATCTGATAGTTGTACATTACTCGTCTTTAATCGTCCTTGTTTGTCCTGGAAAACTACAACTTCATTTGGATCTACACTTGCAACGTTTAACAAATTGTTGATTTCATTTTTGAGCTTATCAAGAGTCGCATACTTGGATAAGTCACCCTTGTAACCTTCTGTTAATAAATCTACTGCTAATGTTCCAAATTTTGTATAGTAGCTCATTATACATACCGTTCTACACAAAATTGTTGGTTTAATATAACATAAAATTATACGATGGCGAAGATAATAAACTTTGACACCGAGCGATTGGTGAAGCATAAACATAGCAATGAACTTCCAGACTGTCATTATCTTATTGTTGGGAGAACTGGATCTGGTAAAACAAATTTGTTATTAAATCTTTTACTCAATAATAACTTTAACTATGATAAGGTGTATATTTACACCATCAACCCCCAACAAGACAAATACAAATTATTAAACGAGTATAATGATAAACTTCGTGATGAACTTGGCATTGGTGATAATATATTTTTGATAAAACAACCAGAAGAACTCGTTCCAGTGAATGAACTCGATTCGTCAGAGCATAAGATAATCGTCTTTGATGATATTCCGCTAAACAATGAGGAGATGAACAAGATTAGATCATATTTTTCACTATCACGTAATAAAAGATGTAATTCTGTTTATCTTGCCCAAGGTTTTTATAATGTTGATAGGTTTATTAGACGAAATACGGATTGTTTCATATTATTTCCCGGACTAGATAATGTGGAAGTGAGAAATATTGCAAACGAACAATGTGGTGATGTTACAAAAGATAAATTGATCGAATTATATCATCGAGCAACTAAAGATCGATATAGTTTCCTTTTATTTGACAAGCTAGCGCGTGATCCAACCAAGATGTTTCGTTGTTGCCTTGAGACGTTTCTATGATATAATTTTGTAAAGCGTATAAAAATAATGGACCAACATCAACAGAAAATCGAATTACTAAAAAAGTTTCTCGAAACTCGAGCGGCTTTTAAGAAAAAAGTGGAAGAAGCTCGACGTGGACAAGTTCAAGCAGAAGAAGAAAGAACCAAATTTTTCAAACCTGTTACTGAGGCGATGCTTGGCAAGCAGCCAGAAATACAAACATCATCTCCAGAAGAACTAGCAAAAATGAAAGAAAAGGGTTTGTTTGGTTTAAGAAATTGATGCGCTAAAACAGATAATAACGAGTACAGAAAGAAAGCCAAACAAAATCTGGACTGATCATGGAGCCGAGTTTTTTAGCAAAAAGTTTGAACAGTTTCTAGAACAAAATAATTTTAAAAAATACGTTACAGGAAACGAAGGCAAAAGCGTTGTTGTCGAGAGATTTAATCGCACGTTAAACGAAAAATTACACAAACATATGACAGCTAAAAACACCAACAGGTACATCGATGACCTTTCTCAAATCGTAGGCGAATATAATAACACGAAACATCGAACCATCAAAATGTCACCCAATGACGCTATCAAAAATCCAATATTAGCAAACGAAAACATGTACCGCAGACATAAATTTAAGGTCAGTGATAAAGTTAGAATCTCTTTGACTAAAAAGATATTTGAGAAAGGATTTACTCCAAACTGGAGCGAAGAAGTATTTGTGGTTGATAAGGTACTTTTAACAGTACCTGTAACGTACGTTTTAAAAGATCTGGCAGGGGAACCTATAGTAGGTAGTTTTTACGAACAAGAACTACAAAAAAATGAACAAGATGTTTTCGTTATCGAAAAAGTGATTAGGAAAAAAGGCGATAAAAGTTTAGTCAAATGGCGTGGGTATAGCGATAAATTTAACAGCTGGATTCCAACCCGGCCGATTTTATCGACTGTGAAATAATGCTATTATAAATTTTCTCATACTTTCGTTTGATAGATACACCTTTTACTGGTTTACATAATGATATTAGATATTGTCTGCGATCGTCAGAGATCGTCATTAGATTAAAAATCTTGACAAAGATGAAATCAAATTTTATATTTTTCTGTCGACCTGAAATTTTGATGTTTAAAAAAGGTCTGATTAACTGCAAAAATACCTGCTGTTCGGTAACGCTAAAATCAAATTTTATAATTTTTTTAGCAATGTGATACTTGACATTATATTTTCCAGTGGTTGGTCTGCGGTAATTAGATCTGTCAGTAACAGTGACTATTTCACCATCATCAGATTCGTTGTTATATAAAATATCATCTTCGTTATAACCAACAGATTTGTCTATCATATCATTAGAGATTGTGGAGACCTTATCGCTAGCAAGTCGTTTCATCATATCCATATTATAATATACTTTTTATCTAATTTGTTGTTATAAGATGACTGACAAGGTAAAATATCACAAAAAAGTTAATATAATAAACTACCACGAACTGACCGAAGCGGTAAGAAAATGCTTGTCTGGTTATGGTGCATATTCCGTTGAGATTTTTGTAATGCAAGGTGATTCTCATAAAATATTAACAGCAGCAGAAAAAAAAATTGATGAAAGTGCAGTAGTGACGCTAAAATTTAATCGCGATGATGTTTTAGCATTTGCTCATCATTGTTTAACAATAACAGAACTGTTAAGTATAATTAATCCTCATATCTAAAAATAATACTAGCATTATACTTGTTTGAAAAAGCTGATTTTGTTGCTCCATCAGCTACAAATTTTACTGCTCTGGGATTTATATTATAATATTTCGCCGCAGCTGTAATTGATTTGAATTTGATCTCCTCATCCGTTTCAAGGTTCAACGAAAAAAACAGGTTTTATTGGGCATCTAAAATTAATACCACCACCTCGTCCTTTTCTCACATTTTCCTGTTGGGTCACTAGCTCCAGATTTTCCAATCGATTGTCTGTTTTTACGTTATTGATATGATTAATAACCAGACCATTGGGTATAGATCCGTTGAACACCTCGTAAACAAACCTATGACCAGTATAACAAACTTGATCTGTCGATGTTCCTCTAACAGTTACTATAAGATATCCCATATTGTTCATAGAACTAAGAACTTTTTTAGTTTTTCTGTTTCTAATAATACCGCGATCGTTAGCCTCGTATAAATCAAAGACCGGATGCGGCTGAAACTCGTCTTGTAAGGATAAATTTTCAATATTATCATCAGTGACTTTACCGTTCACATGATATACTCCTTTCCCCTCTGGAATATCATCGCAGAACAACATGTAAATAAAATCTTTTCTAAACATCGTAATCCTTTCAGTATTATCTCCCTTTACACTAATCGTATAACCCGCTGACGTTGCTTTACCAACAGATATTCCAGTTTTGATGTTAATAACCGAACCTAATATATTTCCAGCGTACAGATTGTACTTTTGATAAACGTGATATTCCTCTTGCTCACGTGCGCTTGTCAGATTTACTGTCATTATATTATAGGTGATATTTTTTATCTCTAATTGTTTTTCTAGCGCATGCGCAGTGTGCGGTAAATTATCAATTAGATATTAGACTATAGTATAGCGATGTTGAAATTGCGTGATATAGCCAAGAAGAGACTTATTGGAGAACCTGTTAAAATAGCGACTGCTTTTGCAGGTTTTGATAATAGTTATCAGTTTGATAATCAAAATGTTTTAGTAAATTTTACTGAAACAAATCTCTTTCATCTGCTACAGACGACTGTAAAACGTGAGCTTGAAAAACACAAGGGTCTAAGATTGTTAGTGCAATATCATGTTGTATTTTCAAAACTACTTGTGACGGAAGAATCTACTAACAAGGAAATTGCAGACCCTTACATCAACGCAAAATCTAGACGTGTTTTACTTGGTAGTGATCTTTTGTCACTATCTAATGAAATACACCAAGAAATTTGGAACAAAATAGAAGAATTTACCGAATTAGGTTCGGGTTGGAAGTTTGAAATGATCAAGGAAATTTTGTTTCACACGATGAAATATGACGCATCACGCGGTAGTTCGTATATCGACCTGCCACTAAAAATAAAAAATAAACAGTGCTGTATAAACATAAAAAAACGTCGATAGCAAATGTTTCAAATGGGCTGTTCTTTCCGCGCTATTTCCAGCAGAAAAAAATGCTGATCGTGTTGAGAAGTATATCAGTCACGTGTCAAGATTAAATTGTGCTGGTATTGACTTTCCAGTGGCAGAAAATCAAATACCAAAGTTTGAAAAGCAAAATAATGTTTCGATTAACGTTTTCGGATTAGATGAAAAAGAAAATGTCTATCCGAGGTATATTTCAGAAAAAGCTTCACAATCGACTATCAATTTACTGTTTTATAGAAATCATTACGTTTGGATCAAAAACTTTAACAGACTAGTTGGAAGACAGTATAATAAAAATAACAACAAAAAGTTCTTTTGTTATCGCTGCTTGCACGGTTGTAGAGACAATGAAACATTACAAAAGCATTTGCAGTACTGTAGTGACGTACAAAGAATAACAATGCCATCTAAAAAAGATAGCGTGTTACAGTTTGTCCATCATAATCACAAACTAAAAATTCCTTTCGTCATATACGTCGATTTTGAATGCTTACTTCAACCTGTACTTGGCGTAGAAAATGATCCTAACCAATCGAGTACAAGAAAAATTCAAAATCATGTTCCGTGCGGAGTAGCGTACAAGGTAGTTTGTTGCGCTGATTCGAGATTATCTAAACCAATCCAACTCTATCGTGGTAAAAATCCAGCTGTCTGGCTTCTCAAGCAATTGTTTAACGAAGTTGATCATATAACTTATCGTTTGAAAAGAGTAACTCCAATGTTAAAATTAACACCTCAACAAGAATCCGATCACGAGCAAGCGAAAATTTGTTATATTTGTGAAAAAGCTTTGGACCCTGACAATGTCAGGAAAAAAGTACGTGACCATTGCCATTTGACCGGACAGTATCGTGGAGCCGCTCATGACCAGTGTAATTTAAAATTTCACGCTCCAGATTTTATTCCAGTTATTCTTCACAATTTTCGAGGATATGATAGTCACATCATCGTAGAAGCTTTTGGTGATCCTGAGATAAAAGCTCATCTAAAACTCAATAATGTCATCAAATGCATTCCAAATAATTTTGAAAAGTATATGTCAGTTACGCTAGGTAAATTACGTTTTATTGACAGCCTGCAGTTTATGGCAGCATCATTAGATGAGCTAGTAAAAGGTTGTAGTAAATTTAATAACCTAAGAGACTGTTTTGGAGATACATTTAATGTACTAGCTACAAAAGGAGTTTTTCCATACGAATATCTCGACGATTGGAGTAAATTTGATGAAACATCTTTACCTGGCAAAGACAAATTTTACTCACAACTTAAAAATGAAAATATCACTGATGATGAGTACAAGTATGCACAAGATATTTGGAAAGAGTTTGATTGTGAGACTTTTGGTGATTATCACGATTTGTATTTGAAAACTGACGTGTTATTATTAACAGATGTTTTTGAAAGTTTTCGAGAAGTGAGTTATAATAATTACGGACTAGATCCTTGCTGATATTTTTCTGCCCCCGGACTGTCATGGGATGCTCTGTTAAAGTTTAGTAAGGTAAGGTTGGAATTACTGACTGATGTTGATATGTTCAATTTTATCGAAAAAGGTATCCGAGGCGGTATTAGCGTGATAACGAAGAAATATGCTGAAGCAAACAACAAATATTTGAAAGAGTATAATCTTGACCTTCCTTCGAAGTATATAGTTTATCTAGATTGTAATAACTTGTACGGGTATTCGATGGCAGAATCAATGCCATTTGATGGATTTAATTGGATCACGGCTGATCAATTTCTATCAGAGACAGAAAAAAAGATACCCGACGATGTTTCGTATTTCGTTGAAGTTGATCTCGATTATCCAACTTCGCTACACAAATTGCATAACGATTACCCTTTCTGCGCGGAATCGATGGTTATAGAATATAGTTTGTTATCAGAAGAACAACAAGCGTCAGCATTACCAAGACAACATTCTATGGTAAAGAAACTAGTACCAAATTTGCTTCATAAACGTAATTATGTTTTGCATTACAAAGCTTTAAAACAAGCAGTCGATGCTGGTCTCGTGTTGAGAAAAGTTCATCGCGTACTAAAATTTAATCAGTCGCCGTGGATGAGATGTTATATTAACTCAAACACTTCAAGAAGGGCTGCAGCGAAAACAGAGTTTGAGAAAAACTTTTTCAAACTGATGAACAATTCTGTTTTTGGTAAGACGATGGAGAATATTAGGAAACGCGTAAATATCGAACTAGTCAATGATGTCAATCGCAGAAACAAACTTGTGTCAGACGATGATTTTGTGAGCATGAAAATTTTTAATGAGAATCTGGTTGAGATACAAAGAAGAAAAACAAATCTAAAACTAAACAAGCCGATCTACGTTGGAGCTTCAGCGTTAGATTTATCAAAGTGGCTGATGTATGATTTTCATTATAATTTTGTTAAAAATCAATGGCCGGCTAGTAGATTATTATTTACTGATACTGATTCGCTCGTATATGAAATCGAATGCGAGGACGTCTATCAGGATATGCATGATAATAGATATCTGTTTGATCTTTCTGATTACCCACGTGACAGTAAATTTCATGACGACACAAATAAAAAGGTTATTGGTAAGTTCAAAGATGAAATGAACTCGAGCGCTATCAAATACTTTATCGGATTACGTAGTAAAATGTATGCCGTATTGTTAGACAATAATAAAATAACAAAAAAGCAAAAGGTCTGTCTCGTGATTTTGTTAAAAAGTTTATAAAATTTGATGACTACAAGTATGCGCTTGATGGCGGTGTTAGTTTTATAAGAGCTATGTCAATTCGGACAAATCATCATAAGCTCGAAACAGATGTCCTTATCAAACGCGGTTTGAGCAATTTTGATGATAAACGTTATTGCGAAAATGGGGTAGATACACTTGCACTTGGGTATTGTCATGATGATAGAGATATACTTGACATTATCTTTGCAAACTAAAATTTTATCTAAACTTAAGAAATAATGTTTGAAAATTTGACAGTGACAAATAGCTACAGTAGCAAAATCAAATATCTAATGATGGACGACAAACCATTGACAGTTGAAATTAATAATGAAACATCAGGCATATGCTTTAGTGGTACCCGTGACAAGTTAAAACTTTCGCTCATCAGATCTGATGACAGCGAGTATTTTAATTATGTCGAACAATTGTATCAAAAGTTGCTTGCGGAATTTAAAAACTTTCACTGTCCGATTAGTCAGCAAAAATACACCAAACTTACAATTGATCTTGATCGGTCAAAGGTGTATTTTATCGACAAAAAATACCCTCTTAACAAATCACAAATAAAAGATTTGTTTGAGTGCCGTCGTTATGTCAGCGGTAAAGTAAAGTTTAGCCTCTATTACCATGATAATGAAATATTTTTGATATCTACAGTTGAGACATTAACATTTGGTAATTAGGTATAATACCACTTACCTTACTGGAATTCTAATGCTTAATTTAGTCCACAATCGCCACGCTCTGCTAAATCGTAATGATTTGGAAAATTGAGTCTGACATATCATTTTGCTTATTCTGGAAGATCACGTAATTAAATTTTACCTGTTACCTAGGTATTTTGCAACAGGTGTTCTATTGTATTTGTTTGGAGGTCTAGAGGGGTGGGGAGAGGGGTTGTTGAGCTCAGATTCTTAGCGCAATTATTGATTGCAACAGGTGTTCTATTACGTTACCTAGGTATTTTGTATTTGTTTGGAGGTCTGGAGGGGTGGGGAGAGGGGTTGTTGAGCTCGAATTCTTACTTTCTTCTACTACTTACAGGTCGTTCTGATGACGGTGCTATCAACACTACTACCTGATTGTACTAGAAAAACTCTTTTTCAATTACTTTCAACCGAAGGATGAAGTAAATAAATCAATGTATGCGTAAAGAAAGGTACTTGTATACTCCAAACCAGTATTATGACAATATGGTCTTAAACTAAATAATAGGAAAAATCAAAAACCAACAAGTTTTGAACAATTCAAAAGATTTTATTTCCCTGGATTTCAAAGTAAAAATTTTAAAAAAAAAAACTTACAATATTGTGATCTAATTTCTAAACAGTCCTAAACGTTTCATCACAAGTCCAGTTACATAAAGTTTTACTGAACTAATGCAGTATTCCAAATCAGTTCCAATATGAAATGTGTTGATGTGCGTGTACTTTCGAACGTAGTAATATCCCAATGACCCGAAGTGTGATAATGTGCCAACAGCATTTTGATATATCACAACAATATAATCCAAACACTTGTTGAATGAAGTCACTATAATTCCAAATTAATGTTACAGCAAAATTATGGGGTTTGTGACCACTACATACAATAATCGGAGATGATGAACTGATATATACTTGAAATGTTCCAAAGCCAATATTGAAGCTAAAAGTCTATTCTTGATTGTGGGTTAATTTATATGCTATTTATTTCATGTTTTAAAAAACAAAACACTGGATAATCTACACCATGTTTGTCTTTATGAATATGAATCAAGACTTCACCTATCCCATCATGACATGCATTAAAAGACGTTCGGAACTGAAAGAACTGGTGCGTTCTTAAATATGGCCTTTAACTTATTAAAAGCCTCCTGATTTTTTCAGACCAATAAAACTTGTTTAACATAATAAACAAACTGGTTAGTGGTTCAACAGTTATGGTAAACCTGGAACAAAATTCCCGATAATATCCAGACTTATATATATATATATATATATATATATATATATATATATATATATATATATATATATATATATATATATATATATATATATATATATATATATATATATATATATACAGGTTAGAGAAATTAAATTCGTACTCTACGGAGTTTCGAACCCAGGTCTGCGAGTAAATGGCATCCATCACCTTGCCTGCACGCACCAACCCACATACCGTCACGACTAAGCACGCATCCCCACAAAAATGATGGCACCGAATCGTTGTTATAAAAGCTCAAGAGCAGCAGACACACTCGCAAGACGACCTAGTAATTAAACTTCATAAATTTCATATACATACACAGTCGTTCCAGATTTCTATGAAATAAATCAAGGTATATAGGATTTTTGTATTACAAATAAATATAACAGACAGAACAGATTGTGCTATCCCTGGATATATATATATATATATATATATATATATATATATATATATATATATATATATATATATATATATATATATATATATATATATATATATATATATATATATATATACTATCAGCGGCGTTTTACTGGTAGGCACTGGGATTTCAGATGTGGATTTGACCTTATCTTCGATAGCTTTAACTTTCCCGTAGCCGACTATATGTCATAGACACGTAATACAAGCACGGAAAAACTCAAATTTACTTAAATTAATTGTCAGATTTGCGTCACTGAGTCTCTTAAAACATTCCCGAATCGTCTCCAGGAGATCTTTGCAGATGGTGCTGTATATGACGACATCATCGATGTAATAAAGGCCACAATTATCTAGACCAAATGTAATCTTGTTCATTTACCTTTAAAAAGTACAAGACGAACCTTTCATCCCAAAATACTTGACTTGTGTCGATAAAGTATTTCTGGAGTTACGTATGCTTTTGACCTTCCGTCAGTGCAATTTACCAGACTCTTTTCAAAAGGTCAAATTTAGAGACATTTTTTGGATTTCCAATTTTGTCAAGTCATTCATCAATTCTTGGCAATGAAAATAATCTGATTTTGTTACACTGTTCATTTTTATATAGTCTAAGCACATGCGGAAAGTATTATCTGGTTTTGGCACAATAATACACGGTGAACATTTAATTTGGTTTTAGGAAATAATTCTAAAGCAAACACTGACCTTATTTATTTTAAAAAATTCCTGTTTGAGAGGGTCGATCCTGTACGAATCCAGTTTCACAAGTGTGGAATCTGTAATCTGGACTTTATGGTAGATTTTATTTATGTCAGATCACCAGGAAACTAGTGCTCATATTCAAATAATAGCTGTTTTAGTTCAGTCTTTTCTTCTAGCTTTAGACGGGAATATTTATAGTCAAGATTATTCACTATGTCTGAATTCTGAAGATTGGATACACCAAAGCCACTACAACCGTGTTGCATTCAATCGCTTAAGTCCTCACTGCGTGAGACAGGTGCTGCTAAATTAACTTCATAAACGAGTCTATCTCTATCAACATACTTCTATAACATATTTATATGGCAAAGTTGATTTTGTTTTCGCCTCCCTGGGGTGCTAATGACATAATTTAAATCACTTACTTTCTTTTCCTATAACTAAAGGACCATAGTACTTGGCCAGAAGAGTTTTTGTGGCACAGGCAAGAGAGCCATTTCTTTATCACCAGGCTGAAAACTCCTTTCTTTTGTAATTTGTTTTATATCTTCATTTCATTTTGCCTGAGTAGGAAAAAAAATGCTTCTTGCAGTTTCACATGCCTTTGACAAATTATCTTTGAAATTAGAAACAGAGTTCAAAGCAGGAAGTGGCTGCAGATGAGCCTTGGGTATATTCTGATTCGGGTTTCCTATCATTGGACAGTTGGGACAAGATCTTCATTATTGACAAGCACCAATTTTTAATTTCAATTAATACAAGTGATTCAGCATCTTGCGATAAGTTTCACTGACACCTAAATGACAGGCGTTTCATGGTTAGGCTAAGAATTACCTTTCCATTTGACATAGGAACGACACTCTGACAGCACACTGACCTCTCGTCACCAGCGGGTATCTCCAGTGGTCTCGATTACTTCACAATGACTCCATTTTAATAACATACTAAACAGCTACGTATGTGGCTTCAGTGTCGTTAATAACTCTGAAATAAACAGAAGATCTCAGGATCTTGCTTATGTTTAACAATAAATTGTCTTTTGTGGCCCTAGTTATGATAACGAGGTGAGTACAGAAAAGAGGATCATTTCTTTTGTGGCTCTATTTATGATAACGAGGTGAGTACAGAAAGGAGGATCATTTCTTTTGTGGCTCTATTTATGATAATGAGGTGAGTACAGAAAGGAGGATCATTGTGAACAATACCTTTTGATTCATACATACCAGGAGCAAAAGTGACCTTATTAAAAGCCTGACAAAATTAATGTGTCAGCTATATGAGTAGTTTCCTGACCAACACGATTCGCAAGATATTTCTTAGCTCTAGTAATTGCACACGCTGAGTTAAATCAGAGATTTCGTTTTCAATAGAATCATCTTCCTAGTCCAAACAAGGCTTGTTAATTTCCAGAGGATTAACCACAACCAGCTGAGTCACTGAGTAGTAATCAACGAATCCCTTCGATGGGTAGAGATTACATTGTTTCGATTGTCACGGGTCTTAAGACTATGTCTGATTACACATTTACACAATGGAGAGGAATATTAATAAAGCCTCACACTATTCCCTGAATAAGAAAATTTTCATTAGTACAAGACTTCTCAGTACCTGATAATAAGAAAACTCTGAAGAGCTCGAGTTTCCATTACACTTTTAATAAGAATAAGATTGGCCTAATAACAAACAAGTTATACGTAACCTTTCAACATAACTAGGTATCAAAGGTCCATAATAAGAGAAGACTGGATTGTTTGTTTGACCATCATAATTATTGCTTTCCTTGCATGACGGTGGCATTCATCTCTCAGACATAAAAGCAAACGTGGAGAAGCTCTATCTTGATTTTTTGTTTATTGTTCACTCTTTAGCAATACAAAATAACATGATCTTTCCTCTTACAATAGGTGCAAGTTGAAAAAGATAAGGATTCCTGATCGAGCTTATCAGACACTTGATTTCTTCGAGCTGTACTTGTTTGAGATTTTGAAATGTCCATATGATACTAAAGGTTTTTTGCACCAATAAACTACCTAGTGGAAGATTTCTGACAAAAGACGCTTTGTGAGTCAAGGAATAAATGTCAGCTGTACGAACATGATTTTTAATTTTTTGACATTTTTGGGCATCAAGAGAGGCCTTGACGTAACTGTGGACGCAATTATTGAACTTGTCAATTAATAGAATTTGTCTGAGAGTATCGTAGTCTTCATACAAACCTTCTTGGTTGAGCATCGCTTGTCAAATAATTGTTTTCACATTTTCTCTTGCAAATTCGCCATCAGTCAGTCCAGATTCTTTTTTACAGTTTCTAAACTGTTTTCTATATGCCACAGGTACCAACTTACAACCGTTAAAGATAGATTCATTAACCGCGTCATAATCAGCACTTTGTTATGCTTTGAGTAAAATGTAGAATTCACGAGTTTTGCCAGTAAGTATACTTTGTTATATAAGAACCCATTGCTCTCTTGGCCGTTTCAAATTTTCAGCAATTGCTAATTCTTGCCTAAAAAAATCATATTATCTGGCATTCTGGGGTGATTCATTTTTTTTCTACGTTTCGGGGTAAGATTTCTACGTTTCGGGGTAAGATTTTAAGCACAGTTCTCCACTTTAGATGACCTTGTGAAAGACTGTTGGTTTCATTATAGATTTATGAAATATGTGAAATAACAGTAATTGGAAAACATATATAAATGGAGAAGAAACCACTAACAAAGCAATACAAATTAAATAAACATACCATCAGAGACTTCATAGCTAAAACAAAGAAAAGAATCACTATGAATAAAATAATATAAAAAAAAAAACATTTTATAGTTTTTATACACAAATGTCATGCACTGGCGACAATGTATCCTTTCTAAGCAGTAATATGTCTTTCAAGAGACAGAATTGGGTTCCACATATTTCCTTTTTCGAAGACATGTGTCACAAGGAATTATTCTAAACGCGTCTACATTGTGACGAACTAAGTTACTCGTATCAGTCATTAACTTAATTTAGCATATACGAAAACGCTTGAATTTATTATTGTATTCGAAACGTTCAACGATATGAAATCTAAAAGACCTAAGTCGACAGAGATAATAACATAATAAAATTCGATTTATTTGTTTGCACAAACATATTCACAAAATTACCTGAATTATTACTTTTATAAAACTACATATTTTTTCTGGAATTCTTGTAATTTCAAACAGTTTCATTTATTCATCATATGTCGGTGTCTATTCTACCTATTTGGTAATCCGGTACTGACGACTATATTTTTGGTCTTATATTATTCCCCTTTCCGTGATAAAAAAAACCCACAACAACATCAACAACAACAACAACAAAACAAGAAAGTTTTATTCAGATCAATGAAAGTCGAATGACTGTATCCGAACGACTGTATTCTTATACTGCTTTCAAAGTAATTTTAATCAATACACAGAAAATTAAAATGGCAATAAGTGATAGGCGTTGGGAAAATATCACATTTCAAAAGGATTTGATGAACGCCTTGACCTCACATATACCTTTCTGCTTTAATTTCGCTATTTTTTCCTATTTTTTTCTCAATCTATGTTTTCGACGATTATTATTATTATTATTATTAGTAGTAGTAGTAGTAGTAGTAGTAGTAGTAGAAGAAGAAGTAGTAGTAGAAGTAATAGTAGTAGTAGTAGTAGTAGTAGTAGTAGTAGTAGTAGTAGTAGTAGTAGTAGTATTTCCCTACATTTAATTTAGACTCATAATTTTTGTTTTTACTCCTTTAATGACTTTATTATCACTGTAACAAGTGTCGCGCTCTTTCTGAGATTTAAGGGAACTTTCAAGGAGGCATGGGTTAGATTTTAAACATTAATTTGTAATAGTTAATTTTATATGGTTTAGTCGATGTTCCTTTACTTGATATACGCTTCTCTTTTCTTTTTGTTTTTTATGTAATATTTTGGTTATGTGGAAGAATCCGTATATTCCAACTTTTAGTACATTGATTTGAAAATTTTATCTTTGTGTTTCTTCTTCAGTGTGTGTGTGCGTGCGTGTGTGTGTGAGTGACGTAATCAGTGAAGCATTTTCGTGTCTCGTTGAATTGATTACAATCTCTGTCTCTCATTATCTCTCTCTAGTAAATTGATTTGAAAATTAAATGTTTCTTCTTCATTTTGTGTCTGTGTGTGACGTAATCAGTGTAATCAGTGAAGCATGTTCGTGTCTCGTTGAATTGCTCTCTCTCTCTCTCTCTCTCTCTCTCTCTCTCTCTCTCTCTCTCTCTCTCTCTCTCTCTCTCTCTCTCTCTCTCTCTCTCTCTCTCTCTGTGAAATTATGTGTGTAAATATGACCCGTTAAAAAGGCTGATGTTCTTACTCGTTTCAGATGGAATATGATTTCTTCAAGAAACGTGGTAGCATTAATTTTTCTTCTACCAACATTTTACCATAAAATTGTATGCCCAGACATTGAATGTAAATGTGTTTGATTGTGATTAGAAGGGTTTGTGTCCGTATTACCATTATCATTTCCAAAATGTATTAAAAGTAATTGCTGGAAAAATGTTACTTTCATTTAATGAACTATAGTCTCTGATATAACAGTAAAAAGTACATCCGAGCAAGGATACATAGAACTAAACTGATTAATGTATCAAACCTGGTAAGGATACATAGAACTAAACTGATGAATGTATCAATTCTGGTAAGGATACATAGAACTAAAGTGATGAATGTATAAATCCTGATAAGGATACATTGAACGAAACTGATGAATTTATCAATCCTGGAACGGATACATATAACTAAAGTGATAAATGTATCAATCCTGGTAAGGATACATAGAACTAAAGTGATGAATGTATCAATCCCAGTAAGGATACATATAACTAAACTGATAAATGTATCAATCCTGGTAAGGATAAATAGAACTAAACTGAAGAATGTATCAATCCGGTCAAGGATATATAGGACTAAACTAATGAATGTATCAAACATGGAAAGGATGCGTTGAACTAAACTGATAAATGTATCAATCCGGGCAAGGATACATAGAACAAACCTGATGAATGTATCAATCCTGGTAAGGATATATAGAACTAAACTTATAAATGTATCAATCCCGGTAAGGATACATTGAACTACACTGATTAATGTATCAATCCTGGTAAGGATACATAGAACAAAACTGATGAATGTATCAATCCGGGTATGGATACATTGAACTAAATTGATGAATGTATCAATTCGGGTAAGGATACATAGAGCTAAACTGATGAATATATCAATCCGAGCAAGGCTAAATTGAACTAAACAGATGAATGTATCGATCGTGGTAAGGATACATTGAACTAAATTGATGAATGTATCAATCCTGGTGAGGACACAATGAACTAAACAGATGAATATATCAATCCTGGTAAGGATACATATAACTAAACTGATGAATGTATATATCCTGATAAGGATGCATAGAATAAAACTGATGAATGTATCAATCCGGTCAAGGATACAAAGGACTAAACTGATGAATGTATCGCGGTAAGGATACATAGAACTAAACGGATGAATGTATCAATCCTGGAAAGGATACATAGAACTAAACTGATGAATGTATCAATCCTGGTAAGAATACATAGAACTAATCTGATGAATGTATTAATCCGGGTTAGGATACGTCGAACTAAACTGATGAATGTATCAATCCTGGTAAGGATACGTAGAAATAAACTGATGAATGTATCAGTCCTGGTAAGGATACGTAGAAATAAACGGGTGAATGTATCTATCCTGGTGACGATATATTGAACTAGACTGATGAATGTATTAACCCTGGAAAGGATATATTAAACTAAACTGATGAATGTATCAATCGCGGAAAGGATTCCTAGAACTTAGCTGATCAATGTATCAATTCTGGTAAGGATACATAGAACTAAACTGCAGAATGAATCAATCCGGGTTAGGATACGTAGAACTAAACTTCTCCGTGTATCGATCCAGGCAATGATACGTATAAAAAGGTCTAATGAATGTATCAATCCTGGTAAGGATACATAAAACTAGACTGATGAATGCATCAATCATGGGAAGGATACGAAGCACTAAACTGATGAATGTATCAATCATCTTAAGGACGCGTAGAACTAAACTGATGAATGTATCAATCCTGGTAAGGATACATAGATCTACACTGATGAATATATCAATCCTGGTAAGGATACATAGAACTAAACTGATGAATGTATCAATCCCTGTAAGGATACACAGAAAAAACTTATGAATGTTTCAATCCTGGCAAGGATAGATCGAACTAGACTGATGAATTTATCAATCCTGGTAAGGATACCTAGAATTAAACTGATGAGTGTATCAATCCTGGTAAGATTGCATAGAACTAAACTGATGAATGTATCAATCCTGGTATGGATACATAGATCTACACTGATGAATATATCAATCTTGGTAAGGATACATAGAACTAAACTGATGAATGTATCTATCCTGGTATGGATACATAGAACTATACTGCTGAATGTATCTAAATTTCTTTAGCTTCAACTACATTTTTATGAACTATTTAAATAATTATGCAAGATAAAGGCCAGTTAAATAATTTCTATTTTCATTAATTCAGCATGTATATATATATATATATATATATATATATATATATATATATATATATATATATATATATATATATACTGCTAAAATATATGAGTGTGTATATGTGTGTGTGAATTATTTAAATAAACTTTGAGTTAAATAACAAAGTAAGTAATTCATTAATTCTTGAATTATGTTAATCCCAATACATGTCCATTTCATTCAAAGCAAAAAAGCAAGGAAGAAGTAAAAACAATTGAAGAATGAAAGAAAGGATCGCACAGTTTTAGAAAAGTGTCTAGCTGAAATCCTAATCATACCAGGGATGGTTAAATGAATGACAAAAATCACTGTAAATGAACGGTAAGCGTCAGCTTCTCTGTGTCATACATCTTACCAAGAATCCTAATCAGTGCGTCAAGAGAATCGAATTCTTCTCTACACGTTCTTCTTCGATGACGGGTCAAGGAGATGCATTCACACAAAGTGTGTATGTGTGTTGGACATTAACGTAGTTTCAACTTTGGACTTTAACGTAGCTTTAAAAAAAAATTCAGTCATATCGCAATGATGTCTGCAGTGTGGCAGTTTATTGTGATGTCTAGCACAGGGACATCATGCCACAAACATGAGTGTATCAGAGTCAGAAAGGTCAACGGTCAAAATCAATAGTACCGAAAGAGGGATACCCAAGTTATACAAACTTCAGAATTTATTTGCTGAAAAAAAAAACCTAGGGCGTGTGATGTTTATATTTATATCTCTATTTATCGATTTGCTAGATTTTAGTCAGTATAAGCTTGATTATGGGCAGCAGATGTTGGAAAGATGACAGTAGCCGATTAATACCAAATATAAAGAACATACGTCATAATGCTAACTAGTCACGTGACTTTGCGTTTAGCACGGATCAGTTTTGTGGAAAGGACTCTCCCTAATTTCTAAATATAAGGAATTTTCGGAATGTTTTCGCGTGCAAGTACTTTGACCAATTGAGATATGACTAATCATGACGAGTGTTAAAAAAGATGAACCCAGTAAGTGTGCTGTTAGAGTGTCGTGAATATTTGGAAATTAGTTCATTAGGAGAAAATTATTTTGCTTTTTCAGAACTCCAAATTTGACATTGGCTGTTGTCTTGAGGTGCTTGGAAAGAGCGGCAACATCGATCTCAAGCCTGTCTCACACATGTTATTTCCTTTCATCGGTGGCGAAAAGCTTAAGTACTGAAGCGTTACGTTACTATGTATCTTGACCAAACATTATACAAAGGAAAATTGTCTTGATGTGTGGGGTTTTCTAGCAAAAAGTCATGCTTTTACGCCACGAACCATAACAAACGTAGTGGATAGCAATACGCATGTCCATTTGGGATCCATATGTCAAATGTCAAGGTCACTGAAACGCGATGAAGACGCATAAACTCCACAAAATAACAGTACATGACAGGTATATGGAGTATGGTTTTCATCCTTTTTACATTTTGAATAGTGAACGATGCTAAATATCAATGCAACCCAATAAATAACGCTTCTCTCAGCACTGAATGACACGCGCAGATTGATAAAACTGACTTTCTGAAGTAATTTGATGTTTATTATGCGTTTAAAACTTTAATAATTGCAAACTATGTCCTGCAGCTATCAAACACAAATAAATAAAACAACAAACTATTTCTCTAAAATGATATGCCTTTTATTAATTTTCACATCTAATGTTAAAGTATTATTCTATTTACATCCTTTAATTCAATATTTATCTCTTATCTTTAAATCCAAAAACAAATATGCAGATTTTATATTGAAAAACGTATCATAGCCTTTATTTTTCGGCAAAAGTACTAACAAATAACCTGATGATTTCTGAAAGTCTGTACATTACCACTATAGTCGGCCTAGATGTTATGGACTTGTCATAAAACAGCACACCAACAGGAACAGAAGTATTTAATGCAAACTCACTTAATAAGCTTTTTCGAAATTTTGCGCCAGAGAAAATCAGCGAGTTTTCAAAAGAATGCGGTTGGTACAAACATTTGGTATGTGCTTCAAGGATTTGATAATTTTGTTTCACTTTTGCCTTTTGCTTCATTTTGTATAGTTTTTTTTGTTTTAAAAAATTCTTATTTTGGACCTTTTAATTTACTTTACCGACTTTTATATTTTTTGGAAAGGATTATATGAGCAGCATTTTTGGAGTCTCACCATTATATTTTGAAAGATTACATTTAATTGGTACTTTAGACAGTGTGTTAAAGTGTTAAAGCAACGGTAAGTCCCATCCCAACATTTAAGCACGCATACATACATACATACATACATACATACATACATACATACATACATACATACATACATACATACATACATACATACATACATACATACATACATACATACATACATACATGTTCTCTTTTACCATCCAAGAAAAGCATGAACTGTGTTTTTGAAATGTTCGTTCTTACCAACATCAGGAAAACATGAACTGTGTATTTTCTAATTGTGCATTTGCTGCATTAGTAAAAGTATCACTTGCACTTATTGTTTTTAAACGCAGCTTTTTGTTGCACCATCACATAAAAATCCTACACTCTATTTATTCAAATTCAAAAATATATTGCACCTTGAAGAAAACATTTTTAGTTGTTGTTGTTGTTGTTGTTGGGCTTAACGCCATTTTTCAGCACACGATAGGCTACTCATGGCGGCCAGTATTAATGGTGGAGGAAGAAACCGGGATATCACCGGAAAGAACCACCGACCCACGAGAAGCTACTGGAAAGCTTTCTCACATATCCACATTCGCCGAATCCTAGACTCGAACCCACGCAGACCGAGGTGAGATGGCAGTGATCCGTAAGGGACAGTGCTTTAGACCACTTGGCCACTCGGGGCCCCGAAAACATTTTTGGAAATCTACATATGTTTTAATGTTCGACGAAAGGAAAAACATGAACTTTTACAAATATGCAAAGAAAAATAGACACTGTTTTATAATGTAATTATTTTATTCCGATATAAAAAAACACATGAACCGTGTCTTTTAATGTCAGTATATTCTCCCATAAAGAAAAATTTAATGTTGAGGGCTGGAATTTTTTAATGTATGGTTTAGATGCATCCTGAGAGAACTTTGTTGCAAATTTGAACGAGAAAAAGAAGCTGTATTTTTAAATGTAAATTACTCGTTTCACCAAGAAAGAATAAATTGAAGCTGTTTCTTGTAAATGTAAATGATGAGTTTTAAAAAAAATATCAATATATTTATTTTGCATAATGAAAGATGAGACATAATCTGTGTTTTCTTTATACAATATAAATGTTTTGTTGTAGCGTGAAGAAATCATAGCCTTTTTATGCAAAGTTTTTGTTGCACCAAGATAAAAGGTAAGCGTGAATGCAATCGTGCGTTTTGGGAACTTGCTTATGAATATTTAAAACTATTAGAAGGGTGATGAATACATCCTCCCTTCTCAAAGTTATTTACAAATTTACATGTCGGATCGTCAAAGTTCGGAGGTATTCTGTCTTGGCCATCCATTTAAGATGGTGACTGTTGGACACATAGATTCGGACAAAACCAAACTGGCAAATGTACAATTAAATCACATTTTTCAATAATCAGTCAGAGAGTATATTGTGGTGTTACGTTACGATGTTTTCATTTTCAAAGGAATAAAGTAACTAAGCGCTTTTACATATATAAAAAACGCTCGTTTTTTTTTTGCCGTGCAGAACAACTTTTGTATACTTCAGCTTTGCCGTTTCCAAACTTGAACAGAAAATTTTATTTATATTCTCCCTCAATGAATGGAATGGCACAAAACGCTCTATCCAAAGTTTCATACAAATTTACAAGGTCACATCAATTACTATATCAAATCACGCGTATCATTTTTCACTGTAGAACTAGTCACTCTGCTTAGACCTTGCCGTTTTCAGATATCAATATCTTACAGTAAATTCGGCTTCAGACCAGATTCTAACTCTGTATGGAAGATGTAACTCTCGTCTGCTCTAATGTAACAATTCACTCTCGGTTAAATCCCCAGAGAAACCTACATGGCCTCTGCTCAAATCCCGTTATGCCCAGACATGCCATTTTGACTTTATGTTAAATATCTTTCCCCAAACATCCTATTATAGTACAAATACCCTCACGGTTATGTGAGATAAGTCCTTGAGGTTCAATAAAAGGTAAGGAAATTTCAAGGGGAGATTATGTCACAATACCAAACGAGAAACACGTCGATGAACGAAAAACATAAGATAGAATGTGTCAGAATAATATTGCTTTTATTATTTTTAACGTTATCTTACTTTTTATTTTTTATAACACGAGTATAACATCAGCCATATGTTATGTTTTGTATTGTTTTAATGAAATGCATTGTGGGAAAAGATATTCATTTCCGTTTATATTATCAGCGAGCTGATGTTAGCTGTGTCATTCTATTCCATCCAGCAAAACATTTACTAGAAATGTTTCTACGTACTCACGCTGATATAAAATCGACGACAAGCACACAGGTATCAGAAATGTAATTTATTTCATCACAAGTAAATAAAGCAGGAATTTTATTTCGTGTTAGCAGTCCTAAAAATACCTTCAGATCTATCAATGCGAAATGCAATCTATAAACATCGACACGGCACGTATGGTTTAGGAGCTACATTTAGACTTATCTGACAGCAAATATCAGGTGATGAAGATACCCCGCATTAGGAAATGATATAATGTTAGAACAAATCGTCAAACCTGCCAGGTGCGGTTATGATTGAAATCATGCACAGGGTATACTTTTAAGCTAGTTTTGTCATGTGGGAAAAAACATTGCCTTCACTGTTTCATTCAAGTTTGGATTCAGATGTAAAATAGTTTCCGAATTTCATCCGTTAGTTTTTAATGTATTATGAGACCCTGTGATCATTTTCACAGACATAAAAAGAGAATATGCACACGTGTCGAGCAAGTGTTATCACAGTCAGTCTATTGCGATGGAAGACCATGTGACCTAGAAGTACATCAACATCAATTCCTTATACAAGGTCACATAAAGGCAGAATTACGTCTTCCGACTTGATTCAAGGTCTGACTAAGCAAGCCATAAGGTATTGTTTCCCAGAAAACAACTCGGATTTTAGGCTTTGGTCTAGTGACGCAGTTGCCATTATTATTTTTATTTTGTACGTGAAACAACAACGCCACTCACGTTGCCTAGAATCCAACTGGCTCAGATGCAGTGTCAGAATCAAAACGATACAAAGAGCAGGTGAAAACTACACTTCGTTTACTATAGGTAAACAACATACGGCAATACTTAATTATATCAGCAAATGACACAAATATCTCTACTAGCACAGAAAACGAAACATTGCTAATCTTCTAATAATATACATTTGAAGAAGTTAAATCTAACATTATTCTCTCTCTCTCTCTCTCTCTCTCTCTCTCTCTCTCTCTCTCTCTCTCTCTCTCTCTCTCTCTCTCTCTCTCTCTCTCTCTCTCTCTCTCTCTCTCTCTCATGAGCTGACATAAATATGCAGAAGTTAATTTCACGAGACTTTCAATAGAATGATCTTCACCTTTAGCGTTATAGAAAAAACGCATTAGTTAAGTTGTATGAAATTCGTGTGTAACTAGATGCACCGCAGGGTGCGGTGACGTAAATGGTATTAATAGAGAATTTGAGGTCGCTTTAGCGCCCGAGTTTCTCTGTCAATACTCAGTGACTACTATATGGTCTTAAACTTAGAAACAGAAGGAATCAAAGCCAACACTTTATTAACCATTTAATTCTATACTTTATAAAATGAAAATTTAACTGGAACTTACGGTATTTTAAATTGTCCAGACGAATCGAGTATTCTGAATGAATTCCATTTCCATAATGTACTAGTAGCCTTGAATGTGCCAAAGTGCCAAAATGTCTTGATGTATCACAATGGCATTGTCCAAAACTCCTTGGAATGAATTTACCCTAAACCAAGAAGAATATTTTAGTCCAAAGTCAATGAGTATTTTGTAATTCTAATGAACATTCCAATCAACAGCATGAACTGCATCTACAGAATGATATTAAAAAAGAACAATGGAAAATATTAATTAATTAATTGTCTACTTTTTCGCCTCCTATGCACCCTAAGGCTGTACTTTGCAATATCGATCTTTGTCGCAATACCTACCACTTGACACATTTCACAATACCTTAGGTCGTAACAGAACCCACCAGACGCAATCATTGAATAGAAACCTGTAGTAAACGTGTCAACATGTTCATTAATAACATTGATTTTAAAACGTACAAACAGCTACTGATATCTCATGTGCAATCTACAGTCATGCACCAAAAGTAAAAGATACAATATAGACATACATAACTCTTTAACTCTTCCAAGCTACATTATAACATAAGATAATATTGTCCATCTGATTTATTGAATTAACCAAACCTTTCGTTTCGATTTGTATGTGATAAACTCCCGTATTCTCCTGGACCAGGTGTATTTTCCTCATGCGTCTCTTTTCCTATTTGTATCAGTAGTGACCTTAAGACCGATCTTGATAAGCAAAAGGTCGAAACTTTAGAAAATGCTGCTTGTTCAGCTAATGGCAATCCCTTCATTCAGAATGTTTCATTTGTCAGTAAATCGCATTCTCATAATTCATTTTCACAAAAACCACCTTAATCTATTACGAGTACCCAATCTCAATATACACAAATTTTAGTAATCAAATTCCGATTGAACAGAAATCTTTATTTCTTCCTAGGTGCACTTATTTTATTATCAGATACTTTGGCTTCTCTGACAAATCATCTAGTAAAAGTGTTCTTAATCAGTACCTATCGTGCAGTTTTGTTGATGTACCTCTTCATTGTTTATATTTGTCAACAGATTTAGTAATAGGACCCGTGACAGTCAGAACATTGGATTATTTATTCATCTAGCGTATTCATGTATGACTAAGCAATGACATAGCCGGAGATAAGATTGTGGTTAATCCACTTTGCAACTTACAGGCTTTGTTTGAATAAAAATTTCGATCCGCTTTTTAATGAAAACCTTAGGTTATATCCATATTGTGAAGTTATGAGGGCTGTATGCAGTTACTAGATCTATGGCAAAAAGAACCCTTGAAAATGATGTTGATAAAAAACATATTCCTTTAGCTAACACATGTATTGGTCAGTCTTTCGAAGTGGTCACTTTTGTTCCTCTTTTTGATTATTCAAAATGTATTTATCACATTTATCCTCTATTTATAACTCGTACTTTTTAATTTAATCAGGGCGACAATATACAATTACTCGTTGTCGAACAGGAACAAGATTACAAGATCTTCTGTTTGTTTCATGGGCTATTAGCGAAACAGAAACCACACAAGTACCTGTTAGCTATTTTGTGAAATATGGGGTCCTAATGAGAAAACGGAGACCACATGAGGTGGCCGCTGCTGACGAATGCTGAGATAGCATCAAATTGTTATTTCCAAGTCATATTGACAGAAAATTATTAGTCTAGTCCATGAAACTCATTTGGCTGATCATTTGCGGGTCAGTAAGACATATCACAAGTTTTTTAATAAATTTGGTTTGCCAAAACTTTAAAGAGATATTTGTAAATACTGTTGATCTTGCCACACTTGTCAAAGGATGGGAAAACCCAATCAGGAGATATCTAAGATATATCGGCAACTGACAAACCAGTTATCGGATTGACATTGGATTGAGTAGGTCAATTACCTGAGAGCAAATCAGGCAGCCAATACTTGCTGACCATAATGTGTGCGTAAGCAAGATCTCAAAAATAAAACCATAGTAAAAGTGTTGATAAAGTTTTATACAATTTTTTGCATATCCAAATCTGTTGAATCTGATCTATGGTCAAATTTCATATCTGGAATTTTCCAACAACTTATGCATTAATAATAAGTCATTCTTATTAATTAGACATCCAACAGTTTAAGCCATCTGTCTAATCTCGGGGTTTAGAATGATTTTATCAAATGTTGAAAATATGATTCGATCATATTACTTTGATACAGGAAATGATTGGGACGGGGTTGATCGCTGACTGATGTTTACTTTTAGGGAATGATGTTTACTTTTAGGGAATCACTTACAGATTCATTAGATTTTAGTCCTTTTGAACTAGTTTTTAACATACTGTCCGTGGACCATTGAAGTTATTAAACGAGAAACTTCTTTCAACCGAAGATTAATAAATTAACCTTATTGACTATGTCTCTGATTTCAAAAATAAGTTATGAAAGGCTCGTAAAGCAGCAAGAACTATATATATATATATATATATATATATATATATATATATATATATATATATATATATATATATATATATATATATATATATATATATATATATATATATATATATATATATATATATATATATATTATCTAGCTCTCTTGTCCATATACAGTTGAAAAGAATGTAAGTGACTTAAATTATATTATTACTAATCATGAGAGGAATAAGCAGAATCAAGTTTGTCATAAAAATATGTCATATGAGTATATTGGTAAAGATAGCCCAGTCAATGTATTTGCACCTGTCCCGCATAGTGAGGCTTTAAACATTGGCATGCAGTTTGGACTGTAGTGAGATTGGTTTAACCAATCTTCGAAATTCATAAATATTGAGCAATTTAGACCAGAAATGTACACATCTACAGCCACAAGAATAGAGCTAACTAAAATGTTATGTGAATATGCGCACCTGTTTCCAGATGTTCTAATACGAACAAATAAAATCTACCATGACACTAAATATCAGATTCTACACCTGTGAAACGGCATCCTCACAGGATGAAATCTCACATTCTCTCATCACTATTTCCTGTAGAACCATGTAAAAATAATGCTAGTTCACCATGTATTAATGTGCAGAAACCAGATATTTTTCCTATGTGTACAGACTATAGAAACATTAATAGCAAGACCAAAACAGATTCATTTCCAATGCCAAGAATTAATCTCTGCATTGATTAAATTGGATATTTAAAATGTGTCACCAAATTTGACCTTTTGAAAGGATTTTGCAAATTTTTCTCACATAAAGAGCAATGGAAATTTCGGCATTTGTAAATCTACATAGACTTTATCAACAAAAAGTTGTCATTTGGTATGATGGGCTCTCCTTTAACTTTCCAGCGTTAGTGAACATGATAATATCTGATCTCTGATCTAGATAATTACATTGATGATTTAATCGATGATGCCTTCATCTATAACAATACATGGAAACCATATTCAAATTCTTTAATCGGCTCAGTGATGCAAATTTGACCACTAATTTAGGTACAAGTGAGTTTTGCATTACGTGTGTTAAGATATCTTATGGGACACAGTCAAGCTAAACATATAGATGTTTTGGTCAGGACTATCTCTGAATTCCGTTACCGCTCAGTATAAATGCAACTGATGAGATTTGTCGGTATGGCTGGATATTATCGGAAGTTTTGTTGCAACTTTACTATAATTGCTGAATCCCTGACTAATCTGTTGTGTAAGAAAGCCGTTTCATTTTTCTGACAAATTCCGAAGGTTTTTGATTGTGTGTGTGTGTGTGTGTGTGTGTGTGTGTGTGTGTGTGTGTGTGTGTGTCTCGTTTGATTTATAACATAGCTTTAGCAATTTTCCAGTCATATTGCTACAATGTGGCAACTGTATGGCAGTTTATAGTACAGGGGCATCATGCCGCAAAACATATAACATCATGTAAACCCAGTAAAATGAAACTTAGCAGACCAGTCCTAACACTAACCACGTAATGCGGAGCGCCAATCAAGGCAGCTTCTAGTACAATTTTTATAAGTCTTTGGTAAGACTCGGCAGGAGTACGTATCGAGACATTCCACAACCGAGACGGATGCTCTAGGTACTTAGGACACAGGAGCGGTTTTTGATAAATTTCAGGCCATACTAAGGAGTGCACCAGTTCCGTCAGCTCCAAATTTAGTCAGTAATAAATGTTGATGCAGGTGACGTTTTGGTTGGTGGAGTATTGATTCAGAAAGATAGAAATGGTGTGGACCATTCAGTATGCTATTATATATATATATATATATATATATATATATATATATATATATATATATATATATATATATATATATATATATTCGTCAATCGAAATGGAATGTTTGGCTTTAATACTGACTTTGCAACACTTTGAAACATATCTTAGTTTGGTTTTTTTCTCCAATGATTAAATTCAGTGATCATGATTCCTTTATATTCATTAAAAAAAAATTGAGAAACAAAAGTCCGACATTCTTAAGGTGTAGTTTGAAGATTGAGGAATACAACACTGCCATTAGGTTTATCAAGGGCAAAAGTAATCCAGTCGCATAAGCGCTTTCACGTGTACAGAAAGTACTATATTGCTTGATGTATATATCTGTATTATTCATAAATTATTTATATAATTCTATTTATTGTAATAGCATATTTATATTTTACTAACTTAATAGAAAGCTTTAATGCATTCATCTTTTTGTTTCGTGAGGTGAGTTGTAATTATATTTAATTTGCATGGTGTGATTGGCCTCCATCAATATTTGAAGAACCTTGTTTTCATAAAATCTGGATATTACTTAGCTATTGTTTGTATACGATTGAAGATACTCTAATAAGATTATTATTATTATTTGTGGGCACGTTTACTTGATATTTAGTTCTATATACAAAGTTGTTTCTGACTCAAGAAGATTATGGAAACGAATTCTGTTTACAGTTTAATGGAAATTTCCATTAAAATGGCGAGATAACCCCTATATCTTTCCTCTTATCGTGGTTTATGTTTTTATAATAGGCTTTTTATAATATGTTTATTTATATTCAAATTACCTATTCCAATTTTAGCATCTTAAATGGAATCAGATTTTATTGGTGTTCGGTTGCAATCAGAGAGGAATTGTTTATTTAAATTATTCATTAAAATTACAAATGCTCTTTGATTTAAGGATTAAGTCACTATTTTGTGATTTTTGTGAATTCACTGTCACAAGTCTTTGATGCTTTGTCTACTTAATTAAAAGATATTCCTATAAATAGAAGCTACGCAAGCATTCTATTGTTTACTGCTTCATCTACTAATACCTGAACTGTAATTTACCTTTACCATTCCAAGGCAATCTATTTGAATTAATATAACTTGCTCAGGACTATCCAGTCTGAGTTATAATAAACCGACCTTTCATCAGACTTCAATCGCATTATAAATTCCGTCAGTAATTCTTTAGCAGAAAGAAGGAATACCAAAACACCTGCGTGCCCAGAGAACCAGCTTTTACATTTTATCTCGCCGTTTAGATAATCTATTTTGCACAGCCATTCATTCCTTCCATCTGTATATCCTCTTTTCGGAGATTAATAACAT